>NQII01006788.1:0-68730 GCA_002778355.1 Clitarchus hookeri | reverse complement strand
GGGGGCTCACGGAGTGGACGACCACACTGCGGGTCTGGCTTTTGTGCTGAAGTGAACTGAATATATGTTGTCGGCTTCCATCACAAGTGGCGTGAACCGATGCAAAATGCTGAATGTTAAAACATGACATACTATCTAACATTATTACACTGGTAAAAAATTATTTGAATTAAATGAAACACATTGGTGACACCCCCGTTGAATAACAAATCTCTGTTAAGGTTGGTGAAAAGTTGACAGGGAGTGTCACTGTACTAATTGAAATGTTACTATTATGGATGCCTTTATAGGCAACCTCCCTTTATGAAAAAACGATAACCCTCTTAGAAATAGATATTGAATACACTATTACACTATTATTATGAAAAGTCTCTGTATTACATATTCTGTTATGTGTTTGTATCTTATTGGCAACAGTGTTGCCAAATGACTGTCTCCTGAAGGGATGGACGAGTACACCTGGGCAAAGTTGTGTGGATTGCCATGATCGATGGCTCTTAATACAATAAAACCCACCCCTGACTGTAGTTTTGAATTAGATTAAGTTGTGTGATAGGTATAGAAATTTTTTTGTACACAATTGGTCGCACTTTGGGCACTTATTACTTCGGTCTACAGACCAGTTGATGCCACTTGGTGGTGTGCTACATCGTATGTAGCGGCATGAGCTGCTACGACGTAACGACCAATAGCTCGTGCGCACAATGGCTGTGGCTTTCGCATAAACACAGTTTCGAATTGCCTACTAATTTATTACAACTGTTACCTGCTGTAATAAATAAAGTAGGACGACATCTTGAGTCATGTTGAACCTGTTGGCAAGAAGGTGCAAGTTCCATTCTTATCAACTTGCACTACTCACTCTTGGTCTGATGTTGCTGGTGCAGCCTGGTGCAGCTGGAGCAGTTGATGTGACTGCGGCGGTCAGAGTGTGCACAAGAAGCTCTTGGACATGTGGGTTTACATCGTATGGCCCCTCCTCTGGTGACCACTTTATGCGCAGTTCTCTATGTGTCCCATCACGCTGCTAGGCGCAACAGGCGTTGGTGGGTACAGCTTGTGGCGTAGCCTCAGTGCATTTCATGATACCCGTGTCTCCGGGAGCTAACTCGTTGCTGCTGGGGGGTCAGGGTGCTGACCTCGGCGAGAGTGACATCTCGTGACATGCATGTGTGGACAGGGCGTGTCCCCACCCCATGCGATTAATGCTGGTCTGGTGAGGTGGCATGGCTGCTCGGACTTCTCTTTGCTGCTGCTGTTGTGGTGTTGACATCGGCATGATGTTGTTGGCGAGGGGAAGCAGAGGGCCCCAGAACAGGGTTATGAAACCCCAATACGCTCTCCCCATAGCTTTGCCCACTGTCGTCCAATTAGAGGTCCCCTGCTGGTGGTCCTGCTGAGGGCTCCGCGGCTGAACTGTCGAGAGAGTTGTCCTGTCACGAGCTCTGTCCTACAGATGTCTCTGGTCACTCGCCATACGTGGCATCCCTAGTGACCAGCGCCGTGATGCCGGGCATCATGATGCTGCGGAGTGAACCTTCCGGGCCTGCAGTGATGCATCCGGTGTTGGTGTTTATGCTTGGGGGTGGTGATCCTCCCTCGGGCAATTCTTCCTCCTCCACATCCCTTGTAGGCGTCGAGACACTGGATGTCATGGCAGAGAAGAGGCACCGAAGAATTTTCCCATCACTGTCCGGACTTCGAATCCCGACTTCGCCTCTGGTGGCGATTTGTGTGTTGGTTTCCTGGTGCTCGACGTTCTACTGGTCAGGTGTCGTGACGCTTGTTGTTCAGTCTGATCAGGTATGTGGTGTATCCTAGCGGCTTCACCACTTAATGAGGTCCGCTCCACTTCTGGGCGAATCCGGCACAGAAGTTCTTCGATCTGCTGGACAATTTGTGCTCCATGATGTAGGACAGTTAGCCAGGTGCCAACCGCCATGGTGCTCGTGTGGTGGCAGGCATCCACTTTTCGATGTAGTGGTCTTGGTTTCCGCTAGCTGCTACAAACTCTGCTTCCCTGCACTGTTTTCTCGCTTCCCTGTTTTCTGGTTCGTGGCAAATTCTACGGAGAGCATGAGTTCGCGACCCTGCAGGATCGCTGTGGGAGTCTGCCCTGTTGCGAGATTCACCCATCGCCTTATTGTGAATAGGGCGGCAGGTAAATGTTCGGCCCAGCTGGTATGGGCCTTCCCCACTCTCAGGCGTAACTGGGTCTTGAGTTCTGGATTCCTTCTGTCGGTGGGGTTTGACCTTGGGTCGTATATTGGTGTTGATGGTGACATCCCCCCTACTGAGTGCACAGCTTTCGCCAGTACCTTCCAGTGAACGGGGTGCCGTTGTTGGTGAGCAGAGCTTTTGAGTACCCAGGGCAGGGGTAGAACTCATTTTCCAGTGTCACTGCAGTAGTGCGTGCCCATGCACTGGAGACTGGGTAGGCTTCAATCCATCTAGAAAATCAATCACTCACGACTTGGATGAACATCTTCCCTGTAGAAATGTGGGGGTTGGGGCCCATCAGATCTAAGGACACCATCTCGAACTGTTCCTTCAGCACTCTGGGTGGCTGTTGGGTTACCCCATCTGCACTCCTGCTCTTGAAGTGGTTGCAAGGGACGTACTCCTTCACGTACCTGAGTATAAGTATGTCCCTGTTTGCTCCTGGCAAGTGAAAATGGGGGAGGAGATTCTTGGCTCTCTGGGTTGCCCCGGGTTGGCTAGGAAAATTGCATGTGTGTGCGTGCCTTAGCACATGTTCACGTGCTCCTTTTGGCACAAAGAGGCACCAGGTCAAATCGGAATGCTGTCGACGGGTCTCGATGTGTGTGTCTCGGATGCGCCACCAATTACCATTTCCTTGAATGATTTCTGCCTTCTTGGCTCGTGTTTGTGCGCACTAATGTTGGGTGTTGAGGACCAAGGACTTGAGTTCATCGAGCCTTGGTTTCGTGTTCTGTGTGATTTATATTGTGTTGCAGGTTACCTGGCCTTTGTCCATTATCGTTGCGATGATGGTAGTAGAGGGTAGCATGTTGTCCCACTCGTCCCTGTTGACTACTACCTTAGTGCCTGGTGCTCTGGATAGTTCATCGGCCAGTTGATTCTCTGCTCTGGGGACATGTTGCACAACAAAGTCGAACGATTGTAACAACAATGCCCACCGGGCGAGTTTGCTCCTGGCTTCCCTTGTGGAGTGAAGCCAGAGCAGGCACCTGTTGGTTCACAGGGTAAAGCGCTGGTACTTAATTTACACGCTGTAATGCTTCAACGCCCAAACCACTGTCAAACATTTTATCTCGTTAAAATTGTATCGACACTCAGTCAGACCAAACTTGGTGCTGCTATATTCTATGATTTGGCGCTCATTGTTTTCATTTAACTGGAATAGCATGGCGCCTAGGCCCTTTTCACTGGCGTCCATATGTAGATATAGGTGCCTACTGGGGGCGTGACATGCAAGTGTTGTACACTCCCGGAATCTGCTCTTAAGTTCCTGAAAGCATCTTTCGTCTTTACTATTCCACTGGAACTTATGGTTCGGTGATAGCATGTCTGTTAGGGGCGCTGTTATTGTTGCGAAGTCCCTATTGATTTCCCTCAGCCAGTTTACCAACCCAAAGAACTTCCTGAGCTGTTTGCGTGTCCTGGGTGCCACATATTGGTCTATGAGTGACAGTTGTTCCAGAGTTGGCCTACTGCCATGTTCGTCCACTAGATGACCAAGGAACGAAATGCATGGTTTCCCTATGTGCACTTGGGGTTTGCACATGTTAACTTGTTTATTGCTAGGCACTTTAGTACTAGGGACAGATGTCTCACATGGTCTTCCCAGTTCTCCGACCAGATTATCACATCATACAGGTATGTGAGGGTGAAATCCCCTACATACCTGTCGAACACTTGTACCATCATCACCTGTAAGGTGGCAGGTGCACATTTTAGACCGAAAGGCATGGCGCAGAACTGGAAGTGTCGTCCATCAGGGGTGGTGAACGCTGTCTTGTGGTGGTCTTCTGGCTTAATTGGGACCTGCCAGTAGCCGCTGTGCAAGTCCAGTGACGTCATAACCTTAATTTTTCCTAGCATGTGTAATGCATCCTTAACACTTATCTATGGTGGTGGTGCACTTTGTGAAACCAAATTAAGGAGGCGAAAGTCCACACAGAAGCACCATGTTACATCCTTCTTCAGTGCTAATGTGATTGTGCTGTTGTTTTTGCTGTTCATGGGCTCTATGATGACTTTGGCTAACATCTCCTTAATATGTTATTTGATAATGGCACACTGGTGTGATTGGTAGCTGCATTGTCCTGCATAAAGTGGGTGGTCGTGTTCTAATGGGATTGCGTGTTTGGCAATAGTTGTCCGACTTAGGGGATCTGCATATGTAAACACGCCCCATCTTTTCTGAAGGATGTTCTGTACTATTTCCCTGTATACTTCTGGCACTTCGTGGTCCAGTTCATCCAACTGGAAGTCTGGGGTGCAATTGGTGGTCCGCGGTTCAAGTTCGTAAACTCTGTGCTGTTCATTTTGGTCAAAATGGATCCTGTGGGCTGCTGGCTTTACTATTGTATTTTGCTCTGTGACCCAGGGTATACCAAGCATGGCATCTTCCCGAGGGTCTGCCGACACTAGAGTCGTAGTTGTTTCCACATCCCTAATTCGGACAGTGACTGTCACTTTTCCGAGAGTTTGCCCTGTATGTTGGTTTGTGGCTAAATGTACCGTTTGTTTTGTAGGCCTTATCGCTTCCTCGTTTATGAACTCCACTCTCACAAAATTATGTGATGCCACTGTGTCTACTAGCGCTAAATAGTGGATATAATTCAGGGTGTCTGGCATCCTTATCATCCTGTGTGTGTCCTTTGTTATTTGCTGTGACAGAATTTGCTTTGGAGTGGGTGTTACTGTGGGTTTGTTTTGTTGATGTGTCAGTTTTGCATGCTGTTGTTTTCGCCAGGGGCAGTGAGCGTCTGGCTCGCCTACACTGTCGGCTCATTTCCTCCCGGTGGTTTCATGCCGTTGTTTACCTCCTCCAATTGGTTTCTGCAGGTAGGGCATTCATCATGCCAGTGATATTGTTGGCCTGGATAATACCTACATCGAAAAGTGGGGCATTCCCTCCTAATTTCTCCCGTCTGCGTGGCTTCAGCTGCCGTGTTTGGGCCAGCTTTTTTTTTACAGATGTAGCAAGTCAGCTATTCACCATGTCCTTGTGACTTGTTCTGCTCAACCCTTTTGGGCTGCATCCACTTGATAGCTGTGCGTTCCCGTTCCCTGTATTGATGTCACGGGGGCATGGTTGGTATGGCCCATCACATTCCCTGTGGTGCACTTTATGTTCGCGATTGGCCTGGTCTAGTAAGCCTGTGGATCTCATGAATTGCTCCACACTGCTGTGTATAAGTGGTGCCAGGGCCAACTTAAATTCTGCCTTTACTGTTGACCCTATCATTCCTAAAATTTATGTGTCTCGCACCTGAGAGGTGAAAATGCTTGATGATATTGACTTTACGGTTGGAAAATGCAGTTAGCGTTTAAAAATCTCCCTGTGATTCTAAAATAAAAATACTTTGAGTCTGCAATGAAGAGAAAGTGTTGGCGAAACGACTCTGAAATGCACTTTGGAATTCGGTCCCTTGCATACCATAGTGGGCAATGGACCGCCACCATGTGCGTACCTCGCCTGACAATTGGCCTCCTATGCAACTAGGACACTCTGGTTTACAAACACGATACCTGCCCAACATCCTGTGCAGTCGCTCAGGAATGCCTGCGGGTCCTCGTTGCGGTTTCCAGCGAAGGTAGGGAGCGACTGGAATCGGGATGGTGTCGTGCCCATTTCTGTTGTTGGTGCTGCAACTGCTGGTGCTTATGTCATGGCCACCTGGCATGGCAGATGCCCCACGAAGCCAGGGGACCTGTGTGACACCAATGGGTTTCCCTTTGGTGCTGCTACTTCGTCCATGCTCGTTGAATGCACTAGAGAGCTGGGTTGATTGCTGGTATTGTCACTGTCCTCAGCGAGGTTGGCTAGGGGATGGGATGTTTACAGGTCGGTGATTCTCTCGAGAGGAAGGTTTCTAGGCGTTTTAGGTGGTGTGGCAGTTCTATGCTATAGTAACCAAGCCTTGTTCCCTCATCGGCCCTAAAAAGGGTGGATGATGCATCTCTTATAGCCTCTCTCCATTCATGGTGACCCAAGGCTACCAGTGCTACCCCTGTGCTTTGCAAATTTGGCTCCGCCACCTGTCTCCCTATGGGAACCAGTTTCCTCATGTTTGGTAAGGTGTATCTGCCATGATGGTTTGGGCCGATAGTTAGTACCTAGGCCTGACCACTTGGTGGGGTGTTGGACCACTTGGCATTCAGCCCGATGGGGCCCAAGACAGGAATTTCCTGTGTGAAGAAATTCCCATGTATGGTAATGGTTAGTGCGCGATGAAAGCTCATTCGCTGCGCTGCTGGTGGATGGGTCATGGTAGACGGTGACGAAAACTGGTAGAAATCTGGAACCTATGGGACTAGACCTGCGGATTTTGATAATGATGGAAACCGCACACACAGAGTCTATCATACACTGTCTGTCTATACCAGTGGTGTGGCTGGTAGGGTGGACGGTTATTGAAAACTCACTAGTGGCATGGCAAATAAGTGGGAGCACAGGCTGATCGGGTTGACCCCACCAGAGGTTCTCTCTGGTGTACCGATCACTAGAGGTTGGACTCATGCTGGCAGTGGTTAACTCTGTATACTGGAGGAGGTCTGGAGAGATTCCCCCTCTCAAAGAAAGACCAGGCGGTGAGCAGCAACCCTCTCTGGTTGTGTCCTGGAGAGACACTAGGGGTCCGGGTAGTATCCCGGCCAGACCACATGCTTGGTGTCCGAGTACAAGGGTCTCAGAACCTTGTGGACGGGTGCTTTCGGCCGTACTTGTGTATCAAGTAGGTTCTTTGGATTTTGTTACCTCAAGTGAAAGGCTAGGACACCTGCGATGAGAGGATGTGATCTCTCTTCCCCGCCGAGTGGGCGGCCGAAGTGCGGGATGGCTCATTGGCTAAGAGCACTGCGTCAAAGTATAAAAGTATGGTGGTTGAGAGGATGCTGTATTTGCATATATATATATGTCCACAATGAGGGGGCATAGCACTTTCACTCGCGGTACGTTCGCGCACTGTTCGCACTGGAAACATCCCTAGATATTACCACATCCCATTCAGTAGTGCACTGCCAGTGTGTTATTTGATCACATTGTTCACACACGATCGTTCCCGTTGGCCTGTGTTTACAATGCACTTGATAGCAGCGATGCGGGGATAATGCATCTCCTGTTATGAAGTCTATTGTACATTTGGTTTGTAACACTGTTTGTTTACATTGGTCGCACAGAATTCGGCTGTGGTTATCTGTAGTTGCGAGCTCTATTACTCTAAGGCACTCGGCGTGGTTTTTTTGTTGAAAATTATGCACGGTTTAGTCCCATTTCCAAATCCTATACATAACATTTGCTTATGTCACCATAGTTTGCAATAATTAGTTAATTGTGTATTATTCAAAATTTGTTTTGTTTGCTGTACTTTAACCAAAATTGTTCTGTTTGCTGTGTATTTTACAAAATTGTTCTGTTCGCTAAACGACTGTACACTGGCACGCACGTCTGTTCACGAGGCTGATGTTGCCTTGGACCGCTCGCGGTCTGTTGCACTCGGTACACAATGGCAGCTGTTTGCCATCAGAGGTACTGCTTCAGGCATTCTCGATCTGCTCCCGATTAGCCAATTTAATGTCTTAAGCAAGTCGCCCTCGCGTTTGCTGTTTCCATAAAACGGAAATTTGGAATCCCGGAATGGATTCGGTTTTGTAACTGGACGCACACACTTCAAGCATAAAGTTTGTATTTTTCCATTGCTAGTGCACCAATTCAATTTGTAATCACCCATCGCTGGTTCGACCACATGACTTGGCACGGTTGTCATGGTACAGATGTTGTTGACGCCGCAGCTGCTGGCCCGACTCCTTAGATGCCGTAGCGTTGGGGAGGGAGAGTCCCGTTACCTCAGATGTTTTTGGTGGGGTGGGTGAAATGGCCACTATACTGTCGCGCACCTGGGCGGTGCATTACTAGGACCCCCTGCTCATGAATGTGGGTGGAGGTGGTGCTCGCTGGGTGCAAAGTGCCGACCACGTGGTCGCTGTGAACTGAGAAATCTCATAACTTTATGGAAAACTAATTAGTCCATCGATAAATGTGCAATAAAGGAACACAGAAGCAATTAATCATTAATTTTAACAGTGCCATGCATAATAAATTAGAGACAAGTGTTTTGACTTCAGCAGTGGAACACTTGAACTCTAACTGCTTCACGCTAAAATTCTGATGGCAATTTAGCGTAAATTTAGATATTAACTAAAATACTTTTAAATGAATACAAAATGATTCTCTATGTGTTTTAAAGTGTTTTGGGTAAGTATCTCCTTTTTCAGGCAGCAGCAAAGACTCTTTTGAAAATATTTGAAAATGCTATAAAAATTATTGCCATGTAATTTTTATTACCTTTGTGTGTGCCAATGCAAACCACGAGTCACCTGGTGCAAATTGTAATGCATTTATCAAGGATTATATGTTCCATTTCATCCATTTAGTTTTTGTCAAGGATATTCTGTTTTGGCGGGCGATGGCCAACTGCTGTTACCTCCGCCATGCTACCCCCTCTTCAGTCTGTTAATAGCCGGCATCAGGGCAGGTCTACGGTAAAGGTAAACTACGTGCGCGTTTTCAGACGGTCGCGTAAGTTAGTAAATAGCAGGCCGTGCGTTTCTACGTGTTATGTTCTGAGAGTGGAATGAAGGAGACGGGAATATTCTGAAATAGCTTAACTTATCTGAGTTTGAAGGCTTTGGTAACTAGATAGTGTTATCAAGGGAGTAATTAATACGCAGTTTAATAACACGATGGGGACATATTCAACGGCCTTTGAGGTTTGTTTTCTTTGTATATAAATATTTTATATATATGTGAGCCATATATATATAGTCTAGTGGCTGCGGAGTCCGAGTTGTTAAGGAGCTGGACTCGAAATCCAACGCTCTCTACCCGCGCAGGCTTTCTGGTCTGTATGTCACTTGCCAACGACTCTTGGATAAACACGACTGGTTAGGTTCGCAGAGTGCGCCGGCATGACGTCATATTACCTCGAACTTCATAGTATGGGCCGAGCTGTTGTTCGCTTCTATCAACAACGGTTTGGACAAGTGTTGTCGCATCGCCACACCTGCCAGATTCATAAGAGTTGATCAACGGCTCAGGGAAACATTAAATTCGTATTCAACAGGGTCAACTGTGGTGTTTGAGAGAGGCTTCATATCTCGACGTTGAGGATGTTCTACGTCACGTTAAAGAGGCTTCGTCAAATGACTGTTGTGCGTGGCATAGGCGCAGTTCATAGCATGTTGAACAGGAGGCTATGGTACACAAGTTACATGATGTGTGCCCAGCGATATCGCAGCATGTGTCGACTTCTGTATGCGGTTCCTGCTTCGTTGGGTTGAAGAACTTTTATCTAGATAATTATCTTCACCGATGCAGCTAAATTCACTAGGGAATAATGTTTCCAACTGTGGAAATAGCAATGTTTTCAGCGGAAGAAAACTCAAAAGGCACGGAGTCTCGTGAATTCCAGAAAGAATCGACATCAATGTGGCCGCAGGTATCATCGGCAATCGTATTGTTGGACCGAAAATTCCTGCAAAAATATTATTAAATTTCTCAGAATATACGTTACTACACTTTCGTTAAACAATTGTGATTACAAGAAGTTGGTGAACCACCACAAATTTCACATTCCGTCCGAGATTACCTCGACCGATCATTAGGGGAATATAGATAGAACGAAGTAACTCTACGATCTCCGAGTTAAAATTAACTAAATTTTTTTGTGTCGGGCAACATGACAAGCTGAATTTTTAAGAGATTACTTTGTAGTCGGAGGGAATAAAAATCCTAACTAAGCGATATGTCTTCAACGCTTAAATTAATAAATGCACATCATAAACTTGTAAATTAAATAAATGCTAAGGTTACAAAATTATGTTTATTATAGTTTAAATTGTAATAACTATGAGATACACCACATTCCTGTTAGGCCCTTATGATTGTTATCCAATACTTTTCTAATATTATCAGGAATAAAATTTATTCATTTATTTAGCTTATATCAATATGATTTTAATAATAATTTTTTATCAGTTCAGAAGATAGTCACTGATAATGTGTTCTATTTCAGCATTTAAATCGAATCAGTATCTTTTTTAATAGACTGAAATATTAATAAAACATATTTTACAAATATACTTACCACATTTAGGCATTATCATAAGCTAAATGTTGTACTTAAGTACATTTTTGGTTTATTATTTTTTCTATATGTATGTATAAGTTTTGTAATTGTATTAGCATATTTTTTGTATGAAAGAAGAAGCGATGATGTATTTGAAATTTTATTATATAAGATTTTGTATGGCGTAGAACGCAAATAAGGGGTTTTCTTAAAAATTATCCAAAGTCTACATAATTTAGAATACATATCTTCCTTTACTTTTGGGATTTCAATGATAGCAGTTTCATTTCATACAGTCTTATTTAACCAAAATTTACATCAAAGTTTACACCAACATATTTTCAAACATCTTCCACAAGGATATATTTTATGTCCATTTTTATTATTTGACGCAGAGAAAATAGTTTTGATTTAATTGTTATCCAATATGAATGGTTCTTTTGATGATTAAAAGAATTTAACACGTTTTATGTTTAACTTCCTTATCACTTGTTATTTTAAGAGGACAAATAACATATTTTTCATCAATATAACATTATATACGTATGTTTCTGCTCACTTTTAAAACTTAGGTATAAATTATGTATCTTAAATACATCTATAAATTCTGAATGCGTATTCCTAACAAAAAAATAAGGCGAAAACATATATACGATTTGCCGTCTAAAGTGCATCCCAAGGGCCGTACGCCCCTTTGATGTAGGGGAAATAAGACAAAGAGTATCTACAACGTAACCTTAAGAATCTGGAAAACGATTAAATGGACAAAGTTCTACTATCCGCGTAATGTTCAACAACATCAAGAAATTATTTGCGACAAAGTAGGTGTTGCGACACATGTGATACAATACAATTGCGTGTTACCAGTGGTTCATTACTTTCAATGTGGCATATTATGAAGTAACACATTGAAATAAGCTAAAGAGGCCTGAATCATCATGGCCTTAATTCCAACCGTTTTCGAGGAATCAATGCGCACACAACCACGACATGCCGAGGCCGGGCATGCAGCAGCATGCAGTTCACCTGCGATGACCGGAAGTCGCGTGGCATACTATGCTGACGTGAGATCACAAAATACCATGCCGGTGGGTTAACAAGTCAATTAAGAGTGTTATATGAGCGTGTTGTTGCACTGGAAGGATACCTTGTCCTTCACTGATCTGCCCTCGCACCTTTGGCCTGTTACGAACATTACTTACTTATTTCTCACCACGTGTCTCGCAAGTCACGTGCTGCTACCAGCTTACGCGTGCTTACGTTTCTCCCGCCACGCAATACAACTACGTAAGTTCGTCCACATTTAACACTTTACTTGTCTCAAAGTTCATGCGTTTACATTCCTTACGTGTACAAATACCAAAGTTAATGTAGATTCCTACCCTGCTGCCAAGGGGGTATCGGGAAAACATGAAAACCAAATGCGAGACATTACATATAGGGGAGACTGGGTACGGTTGTGCCATTTTGAATTTTATCGGCCATAGTTTTGTATGTATACCAGTTAGCTAAACGGAAAGTGATTTTCCGTATAATTTCTACATAACCCTACACATAATTAATTAAACTTTTATCCCTAAACATAATGGTTTGCACACAGGAGCAAGTTAAAAAAAAGGGAAAATGTCACAACCCACCACACCCCAGGGGCCGTTGTGACAGTGCTTGGGGTCGAAAGTGACGGGTTTAATAATACTCTCAAATGGTCTGAAATCACTTTTATGCAACACTCTAGCATTAATATTACATAACATTCTTTTGAAAAGAAAAGGAACAGAAAAAAGTATGTTTGGTAGCTTGAGCCACTCGAACAGAGTGCGAAGGATTTCTCTTTAAAAATGAACGGAACCATTCCTCGCCAGCCCTCTAATTCTCAACCCATGTAGTTGGTCGTTTTAGATTAAGCTCAAAAGCTAACTTCCGCATCTCTTTAGGAGAGAGGCCGAAATAAATGTCCGCGCAACGTGTTAAGTATTTTGACAGCTGCTGTTCTTGTTCTTCCGAAAACACTTTATTGTGAGCGATGTACCCCATGCTGACATTACCACGGGAATTTCCATTCTCATCCATGCCGGCGCTATCACGTTTACGAGTGTATCTGAACAAGGACATTCGATTAATTTGAAACATTTCTGCTTCTTGTCACAGAGATACACCTCGTTTTGTTTCAATACATGCATTTTCGTATTGAGCAATGTCTTGCCTCCCCCTTTCGGTCTTCCGCGAGCGTTGTCTGGGCATCTGAAACAATGAAACACTACTTTTACTTATGTCACAACCGTACCCAACGCACTTTTTTTCGTAAAAACAAACACCATGCCAAAATGAAATAATATATGAACAAATTAATCACTGATTTTTATTTACTAATGTATATGTTATATAGATAAATAACACTTAATACTCAATCTGTATATATGTAACAACAATTATCAAAATAAATCTAACAAAAATACTTACTTTTGACTGTCAAAAACAAATGCGGGTCTCTCCTAGCGTACGCAGCGCGCAGCGGCTGACGCAATACTGTGACACGGGTTCAGACATGCAAGCCCCTCCCTTCGCCGTTACCACAACTCGCTAATCCGTATACTTTGGCTAATATTTCGACTGTCACTTTCGTACCCTGGCACAACCGTACCCAGTCTACCCTATAAGGATTTCGTGTTTATCTATTGTGCGTTACGTTACACATGCCATATCCAATGATGTTTCCTACAATGCTGGCAAGTTGTGTAGGCAAACATCACTCCAAATGTTCGAAATGACTACCATGTACAGCTACACATGCATGATCGCGCCTAATCACGTACCTGTGTAAACTTTCAAATATCCTAGGTTTGACAGCGAATAGTTTCACAAGCTTCAAAAATGCGCTGGTGCAACACCTCTGCACTTGCAATCTGAGTGGAGCACACATGACTCTTCACATTACCCCACAAATGAAAGTGTGAAGGGCTGAGGTTGGGTGAGCGAGGAGGCCATGCAACAAATCCCGATCAACCAATCCACCTGCTGCCAAGAAATATTTCATCCAACGGAGCTTGAACAGGGCGACTTAAATGCGCTGGACCACTGACGCGCTTGAACCACATCCTTGCGCGCACGTCCAAAGGCATGTCCTCCAACAGTTGTGGCAAAAAATTGACGAGAAACTTTCTGTAATCTTCACCTGTTAGGCGAGGTGGTAACACATATAGCCCTTCTAGACAACCTCATACAATACCCAGTCCACACATTTATTCGAAATTGTTGGAGATGTCGACCACTGATGGTGACAGGTGTATTGTCGTCTGCCTACTGATGATTGTTGTGGAAGTTAGTGATGCTATCTTTCCCAAACGTAGCCTCGTCTATAAACAGAAATGACGAAGGAAAGGCTGAGGTGGCATTTAGTTGAATGAACTGCTGGAAGAATGTCACTTGAGCCAGGAGATCACCAGGTCCAATGGCCTGCACTCGTTTGTAATGGTAAGGGTACAAGAGCTGCTGATGGTGTACCATCCATACCTTTGTTTGACTTACAGGTAATGTACCCACAACATGCTTGGCGCTGACACTTGGATCATGGCGAATGTGCTCGAAGATGCGCTCTTCCAGATGAGGAGTACGAAGTCTTATGGTTCTCCCTCGATCAACAATATTAGCTTTTAATGTTCCCTTCTCAGCAAGTAGGTGAAACAACGTTAGAAAACAATTGATTGTCTGGCTGTGCTCTGTCTGAGAATGTCTCCTCGTACAACCGCTTAGCCATTCTACCAACATATTGGCATGCCTATACAGGGATGTTATGTCCGGCGGGTTCACGATAAGAATACACAGGCATTGCTTAAACGTCCACTGAAAAATCGTCTATAGTAAGGATGTTCACGGTATTACGAACAGATCAATCAGAATAACCAACGACATTGCGTCATGGTGTCACTATGGTCGAATAGTTCGAATGTCACTGTAGTGCACATGGCATGCGGTGTGCATGAGCAGGGGAATAGGAATAGAGGATGCCAGGCGTAAAGTGCACATCTGTATTTCGGGCGCCATAATGGCTCATGTGCATCTACATTCAGCGCAGAGTGAAATGCGTTGGCTACTTTCCGTCGCTTTCGCGCCTTTAATGTAATCCTGCTGCTCTTAACCAATATTCCGACTCCACTTCCGGTTTATGTTTGCATTTAAGACGTTATTTGAACATTTCAACGTGCATTATGTACATGCATTACGTTAGATCGTGTTCCACTAATGTACCGAATATTTCGCAGCCATTCATAGACTAGAGACGGAGATGTGCCCTCGAAAATGATAGCCTATGAGAAAGGTACTGGCTGATACGAACGTAGTACAGATACTGTTTACAAAACAAGCCACGAGCGTCCATCCTTTGCGACAAGACTGGGATCGTGAATATTCGGGTGAGACTGGTTCACTGACGAAACCTGGATACCATCCACGCTCACCTCACCCGATTAGTTTATTTATTAACCCACCGACAGGTTATTTTGTGATCTAATGTTAGCATAGTACGCGACGTGACTTCCGATCATCTTAGGCGTATTCCTTGTTGCTACATACCAGACCACGGTATTTCGCGATTGTGTATGTATGCATTTATTCCTAGGAAACGGTTAGGGGCAATGATGACTCAGGCCATTTTAGTTTATCTTAATTTCTTACTTCGTAGTACGCCACATAAAAAGTAATGAACCACAGGTAACACACAAATTTTTTGCAACATAAGTGTTGCAACGCCTATTTTGTCACGAATAAATTTTTTGATTATTTCAAACCTCACGTGGATCGTAGAACTTTGTCCATTTAATCTTTTTTCTGAGACTTGCAGTTAGATTCTACATACTTTTTGTATAAAGTGCAATTATCTGGTCTTATTGCTTGGGATGCACTTAAGATGGTAAGTCGTATATATTGTTTCCCTTTTTTTTCGTGAGGAAAATGCATTCGGATTTTGTACGTATATTAAAGAAACAACCTGTATATCTTATTTTGATTGGAATCTCATGTTATTCTAATGTATAATTTTTTTAAAAACATATACATATCTTTAAAATTAGACGCTGATAAAATTTAGTAAACCTATCATTTACTTTATTTTAAAAACTTTTAATATTATTTATTTTAATTAGTTTTAGCGAAATAAATTTATATTAATTAATTAAGTTAATATCTACATATATTATTGTAATTATTATAATATACACCAGTGTTGTTACTCACACAATTATGTACATTAGCAGGAGTATTATTTGCATTATTATACATATTGCATTAAAATATACTACACAAAAATAACTGGCACCACCACGGAATCGAAGCCGGGTCGCAAGAATGGGAATATGGCATGTCATCACTACCCCAGCGGTGCTACTGTGGGCAGAGCACACTTACTAGGGGAAGTTCATAATGTATACAGTTTACTCACAGTAAATTTACTCATTAATCATTACTAATTAAACGTAGTTAGCATCAAGTAACATATTATAGATCTTAGGAAATTCGCCTTAAAAACCTTATGATAACCAGCTTATTTCGAAAAGTGGACAAACCAAATAACATGTTGTCTTAAAAATGTTAGCATATTTTCTGTGTTATGTGATTTCGTGTCTTAAAATTACGTACGAAGCGGTTGATATACCAATTCTCCACTTGTTTGGTATGTCGAGACTGTCTGTCGCCTTATACCACATACAGCATTGCACCCTAATAATCATAGGGATTGCCAAATAGAATATCCGTAATTAAGATTGGATTATCAGAACATGCTTAGATGAACGCCGATTGGGGATTGTTGACTTCACTCCAAAATTAATTAAAAAAATCTTGTATCATGTAAGTTTATTTTAAGAATTACATCTATGTCCCAACAATATTTACAATAGTAATTTTAATGTCTCAAAATATGTACCTCTTTCTTGTATAATAGCATAAATAATGGATTTATTGTACAAATGACTGATAATAATTCATTTGTTGATATTTAAATTTAAAGAATGTGTATTATTGTTCAATCTTACCTTTAACGTGATATATACATATTTGAATTAAAATTTTCTTTTTTTTCTGAATTATATTTTTTATGTAATTGTTTTCAACACAATCCGGTTTATTTCAGTATCATATTTAACAAAGTTAAATTTATGGCATGTGGGACTAAACATCATTTTAATCGTTGTAACATAAAATAAAAACCATATTCCCATTTGTTTTAATGAGAAAAAATTTTAACCCCAGTATGATTCAAACTATCACGTTAAACCGCATAAATTTCCAAATGCATGAACTGCAATACAATATTTGATCAGTTATGGCATTGTAGGCATTCACAAGAAGTAATTAATGTTCGCTACTGGATTAGATCTCCAGAAACTTCATATGCTATAAATAACATCATATCATAATAAAGTGTACTATTCATGGTAAAGTAAGCCCTTTTAAAATCTTATTCATTGGGAATAATAATCAATAAATATATATTTTTTTAGTCTTAGATGTTAACTTACAAGTGGGGTGGAATATGAACGCTGTGTTTATTAATTACTTACAGCGGCGGTTAAAGAATAACAAGAAGGTATTTTTTAAAAAATTAAACAATAATTCTGTAGTCCACGCGAGCGGAGCTGCGGGCACAGCTAGTTAATAATAAAGACTGAAGAAACGCTTTAAGGAGGAATCCGAAAAGCTTATTATATGGGATATTATCAAAAGTATTTGCATTAGAGTAACAAAATTTCTTATAAGTATTAATTATACCAAGGTTTTGGATAAAATGAAGGTATGGTACACCATATACACCTCCATAGGTAAAATTGATGTCAAATGCCAAATTATTAAGCAGTACTTAGTAATTAAGCAAAGAATGACTCCCGTTGCAACTCTCCACGACCCTCTTTATTGTGCAAAACGCACACAAGGGATTCAGCCTGGAAGGTGGGCAACACGCCATACACCAGGAGGTAAAATTGCAGGCTGTAATACGGTGTCGCTCGCGGAATACTTGTATGCTAGAACAGACGGCAAACAAATAACAATTATTAAATGGCGCTACACCGACGTTTAGTGGTGCATTATAGAGCAAGTGAAAGAAAATAAAGAAAAAACTTTTCTGTGAAACTGCCTAAATTCTTCGTTTCGATCCCCTTGCTTCATAATGCGAGACCAAGCACAACCAAACATTGGCGAAACTCGTGCTGCCTGATTGTTCTGGGCAATAATTATTAAGCGTGCGATGCCATATAACAGCCAGTAATTTTTCGCCTGTCTTTGTAGTACGTGTTGACTACACACCAGGCCATAGTATTGCTGTAACTGAAAAATTTGTGTGCGTTTTACACGAGAATGTGGGTCCTAGAGAGTTGCAATGAGACTGTCTTGTTCGCTAATTACGACGTACTTGTAAATACGATGGCAGTAAGGTAGCAAAGTAGTATGCAACAACAGGGTGGAAACTGTTAGTTTTTACATGATCGGGAAGTGTACATAGTAACATACTTTCAATTTATCCAAGATGTTGAATAAATTATATATGTATACAAAATTTTGTTCCGCAAACGTAAGTACTAATCATAATATCCTTCGTAATGAGTATTTCGAAAAGGACAATTGTAAAACAAGGGTTCCTGGTGCGGGACGAGAGAATTAGCAGATGCCATCTTGGATGACATCACGAGTCAATCCTCCTGCTCTTGCATACCTTCCCGGCGGCTGCCATTTTGTCAGCCAGTACCAACGGCGGTCAATTTTTTGCCCCCTACTTTATGCCCCTACGTTCAGTCCTACCTATTCCGACCTCATGCTCCCGCATTCCTACTCATATCTCTCCCACCCCTATTCACTCTCTCTATCATTCCTTCTTGTCTCTCTCCCACCCCTTTTATCCCTCGTCTGCACTGTCATTTCACCTTGGTTTCCTCATGCGGCCATCTTTAATTGTCACGCTCGCCACCAGGGTGTGCTGATCCCAAGTTCTACTGTTCGCGACTAGGAGCACTGGAATTTTTTTATAGATGGCTGTTTCGCAACTCAAAAAAATGTTGGAGGCACGCAGGATCTTTCTCGCAATCCTTAGTCCGTCAGCCGAGCAACCTGACCACAAGACTACGGTGACACATGGGAATGTAAGGTGTTTAATGTCGAATATATATAGTTATTGCCACCCCATCACCGGGGGAAAAAAAGTGGGGTAGGCCGCGACTTTATATGAAAGTTATATGAGGTTATATATAAACCATATAGTAATTCCATTATTCAGAATATGTATATATTAACATTCTGTAATTANGTGACACATGGGAATGTAAGGTGTTTAATGTCGAATATATATAGTTATTGCCACCCCATCACCGGGGGAAAAAAAGTTGGGTAGGCCGCGACTTTATATGAAAGTTATATGAGGTTATATATAAACCATATAGTAATTCCATTATTCAGAATATGTATATATTAACATTCTGTAATTAAAAAAAAATTATACATAAAAAATTTGTGGCATGCTGCAACTGGTTATAAAAGTAAAGGAAAGTTGTATATAGAGACACTACATGGCCCGCAGGCCAGAGCCAAATGTGGTGCAAAAGCAATGAACACCATAACATTAGGTGAAATGTAGAGTATGTTGTAGTTTATTCGCTATACTTCCCAGTATATTTAACAGTACTTTTGCTTATTTTTGCTGGCGCATTAGTAGTACACCACACGACTAGGACCTACACTCTGTAATTTGCGCTGATATTTTTAACTGTAACAATGACATGTTTTTCTTCAGTGCTACCTTAAAATTCAAATACACTGAAGAGCCAAAAAAACTGGTACACCTGCCTAATATTGTGTAGAGCCCCCGCGACCACGCAGAAGTACCGCATGACGACGTGGCATGGACTCGACTAATGTCTGAAGGTATGCAGGAGGCATTTCACACCATGAATCCAGCAGGGCAGTCCACAAATCCATAGGAGTGCGAGGCGGTGGAGATCTCTTCTGAACAGCACGTTGCAAGGCATCCCAGATATACTCAATAATGTCAATGTCTGGTGATTTAGGTGGCCAATAGAAGTGTATAAAGTCAGAAGAGTGTTCCTGGAGCCACTCAGTAGCAACTCTCGACGTGTGGGGTGTCGCATTGTCCTGCTGGAATTGTCCACGTCAGTCGGAATGCACAATGGACATGAATATGTGCAGGTGATCGGACAGGATGCTTACGTATATGTCACCTGTCAGAGTTGTATTTAGACGTATCATGGGTCCCATTTCACGTCAACTGCACACGCCCCACACCATGACAGAGCCTCCACCAGCTTGAACAGTCCTCTGTTGACATGTAGGGTCCATGGATTCATGAGGATGTATCCATACCCGTACACGTCCATCCACCCGATACAATTGGAAATGAGACTCGTCAGACCAGGCAACGTGTTTCCATTCATCAACAGTCCAATAGCGGTGTTGGCAGGCCCAAGCCAGGCGTAAAGCTTTGTGTCGTGCAGTCAACAACGGTACACGAGAGGGCCTTCGGCTCCGAAAGCCCATATCAATGATGGTCCATTGAATAGTTCGCACGCTGGCACTTGTTGATGCCCTAGCACTGAAATCTGCGCCAATTTGAGAAAGGGTTGCACGTCTGTCACGTTTAATGATTCTCGTCAGTCGTAGTTTGTCCCGTTCTTTCACGATCTGTTTCCGGCCGCAGCGATGTCGAAGATCTGATGTTTTACCGGATTCCCAATATTCACGGTACACTCGTGAAATGGTCGTACGCGAAAATCCAAAATTTATCGCTTCCTCGGAGATGATATGTCCCATCTCTCGTGCGCCGACTATCAAACCCCGTTCAAACTCACTTAAATCTTGATAACCTGCTATTGTAGCAGCAGTAACCGATCTAGCAACTTTGCCAGACGCTTGTTGTCTTATATAGGCGCTGCCGACCGCATCGCGTTACTCTGATTGGTTCCATGCCTCTGTTATTTGCATACGCACGCCTATACCAGTTTTTTTTGGCTCTCCAGTGTATATTTCCATAGAGAACGATTTATTGTAGTACAGAAATCACTATTTTAACATTTACATTTAAATAGATTTCTTATAGCAATGTGTCTAAACTTGCTACCTTAAAATACTGCATTAACACATTAAGTTAATATAAAAATTTTGAAAATATTTCAATCAGTGTTCATATTAAACTCTAATACTGCAATTAAATACATAAACGATAAAATACAAAAATATTTTCATAACATTACAAGCACCTAGAGTAACTANCTAATACTGCAATTAAATACATAAACGATAAAATACAAAAATATTTTCATAACATTACAAGCACCTAGAGTAACTAAATAACAAAGAATTCTACCAATGTAACTGTCATGTAAATAGNTATTTTCATAACATTACAAGCACCTAGAGTAACTAAATAACAAAGAATTCTACCAATGTAACTGTCATGTAAATAGCAAATATAAACAATACATTTGCGGTGGAAACAAAATAAAAAATAGTAAGTGTACAGAAATACCACATTATCATACGTCATAACCTGGACAAGTGGACTGTATTATCCAGTCCAGGTGAGATTATACCAACTTTTCTATCTGGATTCTTCAGTCCACTCCAGGTTCAATCCAGATTGAAATTTTACCCTAAACGCACAACTAACCAGTTTACACACAGCCTAAGAACATTTACATCACGAACAAAAATTGTTTGAACATGCATTAACTTGGATTTTCAGTTGTAAATATAACAGTCGTTTTAAAAGTTTTTACGCGAATTTTTGAAAAGAGAGTTTGATATTAAAAGTGCTACCTCAAGAAAATAANTAAAAGTTTTTACGCGAATTTTTGAAAAGAGAGTTTGATATTAAAAGTGCTACCTCAAGAAAATAACTTGACAGGTCCTGATCTGTTTTGGAGTTCCATTAATATTGTTAAAAGAATTAGTTGCTGCATATACTTCAAGATAACATTTAAAGGGAAGAATCTTATCAATGAAGGGTATAAACAAGATCTAGAAAGAGGTTATTTTCCCTGAAAGCGATCAATAAAAATGTATTAGTCTGAATTGTGTGCCCGTAATTTTGATACAGTTTGTGAATTAACTTGTAGTTATAAACTCATGCCAGTATTGAAAAAAAATCACTAAACGTACTGGTGTTTAGATTAGGTTAGTTTTTCAACTGTATGTATTATAGTGCAAGTGTGATTCGTAACTAGAAAATAGGTTGTTTCCGTGTGCATACGACTGCCTTCTAAGTGTTAGTTTAAAATGTTTAACTTCAAATGCATAGTAACGGTTCTCTGGGTGAAATGATATATTTCATGTTATGTAAGTCACACGAATGACTCATAGTGTGTTACTTGCCAATAAATAGATGACAACGTGCATTTTTGTGAACAAGAGCTCTCGCGATAAGAAGCTTACCTCTTGCTAGTAACTAATAAACGCTTGTTGCGTGACATGAACACGCACTCTTATGAATTAATCTGATAAGATATGAGTTGACGATGCCGGGCCAGGCCATTGCTGCTTGAGTTCAGTCNGCCGGGCCAGGCCATTGCTGCTTGAGTTCAGTCTGTATTCTACATGTGAAAATAGTGGCTATAATTTGCCTACTGAACGACGATAATATAATCAGTAGTTTAGAGCTCTCAACCGTGCTGTAATATTCAGTGTAACCAACAAAAGACGATCAGATCTAGGTCATACTGAGAATCACAATAATATAGTGTAATTATACTTCCAGAAAAATCAGTCGCTGCCGGCTCTGTACTGTTCAAATCGAGGATTTCAGAAAATTATAACCAAAACTACTATATATTTCATAAAACACACAATGAATGGCTCATTAAACAGGTAACTGGTGCAACAAAAATATTTTATTGAAACTTCAATTATTTGCTTATACCTACACTAAAATACAATGCAAACGTGTAAATATTTGCATGTACACTAAAATAAAAGGTGAACTTGTAAAGTTTTTATTGAATTTCTGTTGTTTGTGTTATAATTTATTACCAAGGATATTAAAAAATGTCATGTTATATTCTGTAAATGTGTAAACACAACAACATTATTTGCCTGTACAGACGCAGTTTATTTCTTAAAGCAACACATTAATAAAAGCCATATTGTCCTTCTAACTGCTGTTGTTGATTAACATTAAACTATTGGGTCTACTGCCATCTCTCACAAAAAAATCTTTCGCTCTTAGATATTATATAACAAACACCCTTGAAAGATGTATTTTTTTTTTAGTCGCACAACTGCAGTAAACTTAGAGAGGTGCAATTATAAATAAAGACACAATCCAAACTCTCTCAGCAAAGACAGATGTTTAGACTTTGAAAAATGTTTTATTAATATACCGGACAGCGTTTCTTCACTAGGCAATTACTCAACCGATGGCACTTTATTTTTGACGTAAACTATCATAAAATGATGCCTTATCAATATGTTTTCTTTTAGATATTGTCAATGAGTTTTAGCTAGTTGAATAGTTCCCTTGTCGCACAAAATATTGTGAAACCACTGTCTTCGCAGTTTCGATCTGTTCCCCTCACTAGTTCCCTGAGCCACAGAGCTTCTTGGATGCTGTAACAAAGAGCCTTGTATTCGGCTTCAGTCGTAGAAAGAGCAACAGTTCATTGGCGTTTGTTGTACCACAAAATAAAATAACCTTGGAATTTACAACAACTTCGAGTAATTGAATATATTTCAGTCCACTCATCCCCCAAATCTGTATCACTGAACACAGATATAAACTTCTTCCCATCACTGTAGGTTCCTGAGAGACATAACTTCCACTGATCCATAGGCTTCCCGCAATCCTAGGTCTCTTTGTGTGTATACTCCATGTGACAATCGAATGCTAATTTTGATTACACGAAATGTTGATATTTTAATACATGCGTAATCAGCATCGAGGTTGGAAATACCAATATATCTTCTATGTGTTGAGTGGACCAATCCCATTTGTTCTGAGCTGCAGATGATCCACCAAATCGAGGGTCCAGCCCTCAATCTCATGTCTTCTTCCCGCGGCATACCTTCTTTACGCTTTCTCTACACTGGCTTCTATGTCACCCGCATTGTACACTGGCACATTCGAGGTCTTCAAAGCTTTCTTTCTTCTTGTGCTCGTCATTGTACGACTCTGGTTTACTGTAACTACACTCCAACCATATATTAAACTTCATGGCTCTGTATTTCTCTACTTCCTCTGTAAGTGTGTTTAGTAAATTTAGTTTCATATACACCAGAAATGAACAAACATCTTTCAACCTAGTTGTCAGATTTGGAGCACCATGTTTTCAAAAGACCCCTGAATGCTGATTCCTTCAGGAAAAATTCTTTTACATTTGGCTTCATCTCACAGCTTACTTTCTTACGTTGCGATGCATGGTCATGTGCATGGGCATGTGCAGTTGCAGGTCTAGACTTTCGAGTCGAGGTATGGGAAGGGCCATTGACTCATAATGATTTTAGGAAACAATATTAAATTAATTAAACACAATCAGTTCATAAACAGTTCTGAAATTATTTAATTTTAATGCCATTCTCAGGACAATTTTATGTAAATACAATAATTGGGGGGAGGGGGAATATCGTCCACACTGTGAGCCCCCTCTCTTATCCACCCCTAGCCAAAGCTAATGAACGACAGACCTGCCCTCTGTAAGTACAGTTTGTAACTACATATAACCTTACCCAACTAGCATTTCCTTACTCCATTCTTTAACACTGGCGTGATTGGCTTACGGTTATTTTTTATTTAAAGAAAATGTATAAATATAATAAAAATTCGAGCTTGCACAATTGTGTTTTTAACATTATTAAGACTCCCTTTGCAGCAACAACTTTCCTGCTATTCTTATTAACTGACATGCACTGGTTGGCTATTTCCTCCAAACTTTTATAAGGTATATGATATAACGAAATATTTTCGCACACCAGGAAACGCCAGACCCGCACATGACCCGTCAAGTTATAATGTGTATCTTAATTTCACTTAACAATTTTAAATTCGTTTATAAATGTTTTATTTACAATACCGGTCTAACACATGTTCCAATTATGATTGTTATTCATGCAGATGTTCTGAAACAGTGTAGAAATGGGTAATTCCGTAGTTTACAACTTCTGTGTTTATTTTTCAGACTTAATAGTTAAGCTATAAGATTTCCCAATCGTATAAATGTCACTAAGAAATAATAATAAGTTATCGCCATATTAAACTAGCAAGGAGATGGTCCTCATTATTTTCTTCTTCCTTTACATCTATTGGCATACTGTAAGAAACCATTTAACTTTATTATTCATAAAGAGATAATAACCAACTCACTTAATCACCACTAACACTAAAAAATTAATTTACATTTTGCATCACATTGAGTCAAAAATATTTTAATTTATATGATACGTAATTGTGCACAAGCCATGTGTATTCCATTGTAGATGCAATTCGATCACCAAAGGGAAAACGATGATACAAAACACTTACACAGTATATAAATGACATATTTAGCACAGGACCGAAGGCAATGAAGTGAATTGACATTGAAACAGTATTTTATGCTCCATCATTCCAGTTGGGCGTCAGGAATTTTGAATGTGTGTAAAACAGATCTTTGACTCTGGCAATGTTGGGTTTGAGATTGCCTCGAGCCTCGAGCCTTTGTTCTCGGATCGGCATTATCTATCTACTCACTTCCGGGGATTGAGCCCAGTTCGCCTTTGTGGGGGGCGAGCAGTCTAACTGCTCATTCCCCGCAGCCCCGAAATGAACTGTGATAGGCGAAGCAAGTATCACAAATATGAGAACGTATACCCAGTAGCCGACTTGTCACAGTAACAGATATTTAAATTACTGTGTCACAGAGAGACAAGGAAATATTTTCGATAAAGTAGGAAGCTGCGATTTATCAGTTATCTATATTCAGAAGAGCTCAGTATTAGCAATAGGCAAAACGAAACCACGAGTCATTTCATTCCGTTCCTAACTTCACGTTACGAGACGCTCTTATTTCAGCAGTCCCAACTCAAGCTTCTCTCGACCAACAGCCGCTACAACAGTCTGTTTAGCAGATATGTACTAACTGACGCAACGGGAGTGACTCTGAAGACAGGCACTCGCCGAGATAACAGGCGGACCTTGGAAGCTTATCTGTGTGCGTATCTATACATTTATACTCAGCGCTCAGTTTATTGACAACTAGATAACACACCTCGTCTGCTCTGCCAGTTTACCTCGAGAGTTCTGCAGGTATGTCCCAGTCTTCTATTCGTTACATGTGTCGCTTTTAACGATCGTGTTAACTATCACCTTACTAGTACTAGTAACACCATACAGTATTTAAGAACAAGAGGCGTTTTACAGTATAGTGAGCACTCTTAAAATAAACCCATAAAATTGTCACTGCTCTGGCCTGCATAAATGTTTACGGGCACACTGAATAGCATGTGCCTCGTAAAGTTGGTATCATCAGGAGGATAGTAGATCGATGTTATAATGTTGCATTTAATGTATTAGGTAAACATTTGTAAATATAACAATTGTTGTTTTTCTTCTGTTAATATAAAATAGCATACTTGTGAAGTATTATTCTCTAATAATTACACTTGTCCATGCATAAATAAAGTGATGAGGCTCATGTTAATATAAGTATTACATATGGCGTGAGAATACACTATGTGCACACAAGTAGATCATAAGCAGGGCTTTGAAAATAAAAGTGCTCAGTAAGCCATAGACATCCAACACACAGAGGTGAAACCATAGACAAAATGTGAAGTAGAGCGACCTCGCTGGCTGCGCAAAACCAGTCTCCGTGTCCCAACATTGAACTGCTTTCTTGCCACTTGTAATTAAACAAGACCTTTGAGACGTTTTAATACTTTTGCTTTAACCAATTTGTAATGCGTTTTGTTTAAATTGAAATTGGTAAAAGGATTTTTTTATATAATAATGCTTGCCATTTAATAATTAAGATATAAACAAACACATTCATTACAGTTGTGCTCCTTTGGGGTAGGTCAGTGTAGGATACATGCGCAAAAGACGACTAATTGCTGTATCTCATCTTTAGTTTATGAGTGGAATAACGATTCAGACCACTTTTAACAGTTTTATCTCTAAGAGAACCTGCGAGTTAGTTCCTTCATGCTATGCATACCAAACTAATTTTCAACAAGCATACATTCCCGTTCACAATAATATACTTCATTTGTTACGTGTTCGTGTTGTGCTTTGGGTTTTTGTTTGTGTTCTGTGTTTTCTAAAAAATTTAACTGCAACAAGGACATATGTTTATGTAACTAGTCTGACAAATTAAATTACGTTATCTGACTTCCTTTAGAAATTTTTGTTTGCAAGTGGAGTTTGAATGAATAAAAAACAAAAACATTCGGCTTTGTTATGGGAAATGTGGTAAGGACATTTTATCATTGTTGTGGTTCTTCCTATGACTTTGGCTGTGTTCGTGATTATTTCAAATTTACTGTTATAAATTAGAGATGAGGCAGACTAATGTTTGTCTTCTAGGCATGGCCCCAAAATAGTCTCACCTGTGACCAACATAAATGTCAACATTGCTAGATCAAACAGTGTTTGGTTTTTTAATGAATGCAAGTGTTTATAAAATATTATTTTAACTACATAACTTGAAAATACGACAGTTGCTTCAAAAGGCAGTCGAACGAACTTTAATGATATTTCAGAACACTGATTGAAACAATAAGTGTTCTGGCTTTCATGAAAATCCAGGGTGTTTCGATAGTGCTGTTGGAAAAAAAGGCAATTCAGTGTTGGAACATGGAGATGAGTTATGCGCAGCGGGAATACTCTCTCTACCCCATTACCCCCTCTGAAGAAACTGGTGAATTGTAATAGTTACTGTCGTCTGTGTGGCATGGCCGGGTCGTGGGTGATTGGAAACCTCCAGTCAAAGTCGAGCAGCTAAATAATTCGCATTTTCTTTCATTGAGAAATGAATGAGACATGTCCGGTGTTTAAACTAAAATACTCGAATAATTTACAAGCGAAAAAGTAATCTTACATAATCGCAAGCTTTGCCATTTTAACAGCCNAACTAAAATATTCGAATAATTTACAAGCGAAAAAGTAATCTTACATAATCGCAAGCTTTGCCATTTTAACAGCCTGAAGTACCTCTCAATTCATCACATACTAATAAAATTAATAAGGCTGTAAATAAACCTAACCTTGAAGTATAGTGAACTAATAAAGTAATTCTCGTGTAGTGTTTATTACCAAGGTAACATTTTACGTAACTTATGTTGAGTACAAAAAAACATAAATGTTTCAAAATTGGCGTCGTACTTGGAGACTCATCCCCGACTCCCAATGTATGTATGTGCAACAGTATTTCTGTGCCCTCTCCCCTCCTGACGTATAACAGTAGGGCCTATCACTGTAAGTACACGAGAGCAGCGGCTGCAGTGATAACGGCAAGCGATGTGTTGCATGTGCACCATGGCACTGCGATACTAGGGTTACATGCACGCCTTCGCCAGAGCACATGGGGACTGCAACTTGACAACCAATTACTTAANAATGTTTCAAAATTGGCGTCGTACTTGGAGACTCATCCCCGACTCCCAATGTATGTATGTGCAACAGTATTTCTGTACCCTCTCCCCTCCTGACGTATAACAGTAGGGCCTATCACTGTAAGTACACGAGAGCAGCGGCTGCAGTGATAACGGCAAGCGATGTGTTGCATGTGCACCATGCCACTGCGATACTAGGGTTACATGCACGCCTTCGCCAGAGCACATGGGGACTGCAACTTGACAACCAATTACTTAAACAACCCCTTCAGTTCTGCAATTCCTAGCCTACGTTACTTCTTTAATATTCGGACTGCTGAACTCTTCATACATAAATCAGAAGTATAGGGAACATATTCTAATTTTACCAAATGTAAAAATAAATATCTCTCAAAAATTATACTTAGTAAAATTGGTGTATTTTAAATGATTTTCTATAAAGTCTGGCCCGTTTTAATATTACACATTGATTATCCTTACAAACTACCTACAACCGATATATTTATTACTTACACTATTTTAATAACCGTACAAAAAAAAAATAAGCATTTACACAGATGGTAAGTGAAATATGTTCATTTTAAGAGTCAGCTAATTTTATTACCGATAATTTACAGTTGGCTTCAACATCACACAGTATAATAAATGCCAGTTTGTGAGTATAACATGACATACATCCACACCATACTAAACTATTTTTATGTGTGTTTGTAATCAACATGTATCTAACCCTTCAGAGTTAAGTTTGGTGTTGCACGTAAAGATGAAATTTTATAATTTTTCTCTTAAAATTAAGCTGACAAATTTATTTTATTTTCAGTAGAGTTTTTTTTCACTTTTTTATACTCAAATGAGTCATCAAAACAAATCAACAAATAGGCTAAAATGCTATTTGAATAAAGATAAGTATCTACTATAGAACTAAGAAAAAGGTGGAGCATGTTGTCCCTAACACTTACGATTGTGAGAACCACAAGGAGCATAATGACATACACACGTACACACACACACACACACACACGTAGTACCATCAAGTACTTCAGGACGTATGTATATACAGTTCCTCGCATTTATCATGTGAAGATATATTAATTANGCGTAGTACCATCAAGTACTTCAGGACGTATGTATATACAGTTCCTCGCATTTATCATGTGAAGATATATTAATTAATGTTTCCCCATGTGAGCCAGCACAACTCAGAGGACATGGAATAAGTCAATACATTACAATACTATACAAACAATACAGGTAACGAATAAATTAAAATATACAATTTAAAATTACAATAGTAGGCTGAATAAAATCTCTGTTAAGTGTTAGCCTAACCAAATTTAACCCTGATGTTGGAACAATAATAGTTACTCTAGTTTTACCAGGCCTACATTTTATAATTGCATAAAGGATATGTCAACACACTATTCTTACAATATATATACCAATATACATAATTTTTTNCTACATTTTATAATTGCATAAAGGATATGTCAACACACTATTCTTACAATATATATACCAATATACATAATTTTTTTACATTAAAGTTATGAGATAAAATTTAAATCATAAATGTGTTATTCAGCCAAAACATCCATGCATAGTTCNATTTTTTACATTAAAGTTATGAGATAAAATTTAAATCATAAATGTGTTATTCAGCCAAAACATCCATGCATAGTTCATACAGTACATTTACACACACATACACAAAATCTTTACATATTTTTGTAAAATTTTTAGTATTCTCTGTTACTTATATGGGATTACATAGTTACATACACACCCGCATATAAACACGCATATACTTCAATATAAATACATATAGTAGAGTGGGGTTAGATGGACCAGGTTAACTTAAATTATTATTTTTTCTTTAGAGATGAACGATTCCTTTGAATGGTATTTTATATTAAATTTATTCCTATTAACATACCCTCAAAGTAATTTATGAAGAAAGGGTTGGTTTTCTTATGAAATTCGAATATTTGGAAAGGCGCAAGTGGCTCACATAACCCCATAGTGAGGGTTAGACGAGCAACGTAGTGGGGTTGGGTGTGCCAGTACAAATAAAACATATAAACAACAAAATGTGGCATTTTAATAAAGTATTTTGCAGTGATATTGAAAATTTTAATAAAAAACTTATTATCATCAAACTAAATCGGATGTGGTTAAAGAAAACAAAAATAAAAATCCTGTTTTCGAACAAATAATTTCAGACAGTTATTATAAAGTCAAAAATCTATTAACTCCTTAAAAAAATAACATGGTAAAATTAATAGAAAACTTTGAATATTTCATAAAAATATTGAAATATTGCTATATTGAAATGTCTATTGAAAAGTGCACAGTATTTTTTCAATATCGCTATGCTGATTCTGTTTGGCTTATGCAAAATTTTTGACTACATCGTCATTCACAAAAAAGCCCCCGTCTTCAGTTTTTTTAAATTTTTTTTTTTTAACAGCCTTTTGTAGACATTGCCTATTCAACCAGCAATATCTTGATAGTTAACTTTGATTATAAAGTTTCTGAACTTGTTTTTTATCTTCCTTGAAACATTGATAATGCCAAAGCCACCTGGAACTAGCTCACTCATCTCCTCATTACTGACTTTATCCTCTTCTGAAAAAAATTCCCTATCTGCGTCAGAAATGAAAGATGTGTCTTCAGAAGAAGAAGGGGAGTCTTCTTTGAAGAACTCTCTTCTAGCTTTCTTTGCCACCGGAGATTCCTCTTTTTATTTTTTCTCGCTTTTTTTTTAGATCTTCTCTAATCGGTGTAGAGGTAATAATTGTTGATTTGATTTTTTTGCGTCCTTTCCTGTTGTCCTGTCACAGTCCTGCTTTTGGATAAGGACGGATCACTTCCGGAAATATAACAGCCATTTTGCTAGGGCCGGGAATTGCCACCANTCTGTTTGGCTTATGCAAAATTTTTGACTACATCGTCATTCACAAAAAAGCCCCCGTCTTCAGTTTTTTTAAATTTATTTTTTTAAGGGGCCTTTTGTAGACATTGCCTATTCAACCAGCAATATCTTGATAGTTAACTTTGATTATAGAGTTTCTGAACGTGTTTTTTATCTTCCTTGAAACATTGATAATGCCAAAGCCACCTGGAACTAGCTCACTCATCTCCTCATTACTGACTTTATCCTCTTCTGAAAAAAATTCCCTATCTGTGTCAGAAATGAAAGATGTGTCTTCAGAAGAAGAAGGGGAGTCTTCTTTGAAGAACTCTCTTCTAGCTTTCTTTGCCACCGGAGATTCCTCTTTTTATTTTTTCTCGCTTTTTTTTAGATCTTCTCTAATCGGTGTAGAGGTAATAATTGTTGATTTGATTTTTTTGCGTCCTTTCCTGTTGTCCTGTCACGGTCCTGCTTTTGGATAAGGACGGATCACTTCCGGAAATATAACAGCCATTTTGCTAGGGCCGGGAATTGCCACCANGGTCCTGCTTTTGGATAAGGACGGATCACTTCCGGAAATATAACAGCCATTTTGCTAGGGCCGGGAATTGCCACCAGTATTTCCGGTTGTGAAGAGGGTCCCTCAACCGCTGGTGAAGTTGCAACTTCTGGCCTATCTGTGACATACGAAGTTAAAGTACCTTCAGCAGCAAATATATTTTTATTTAAATGACTAATACTTGTTGCCCGGAAGCCACTTGTTATATTTTTTGGTGTGAATGCCAAAGGGTACGATTCTCCCAGTAGGCCAGCAACGTCACATATACAAATGGGTTTCCAGAAGTTGTTTGTCATCCAGTTATCACAGTCAGTATTGAAATAATTCTTCGAAAGCCCAAAAACACTGAAGTCTAAAGGCTGCAGATTATGGCTGCAATGAGGAGACAAAGTTAGTAGGACAACGCCATTATCTTTTGCATACTGGCTTGCCTGGTAACTGAGGTGACACTCATGTTTATATATGTTTCTTAGGTGATAAATGTTAGAGACTTATTCAACAGACAATGTCAGCAATATCGTGAATCTTCATTTNTATATATGTTTCTTAGGTGATAAATGTTAGAGACTTATTCAACAGACAATGTCAGCAATATCGTGAATCTTCATTTGTACTACATGTGAGTGTAACTCTCCGTCATTTTCTTACATCAATGTTCAGATGCCACAGGCGCTGCCTTCATGCATTTTTCACCGCCAGCATATTCAGCAGTAAATTTGTATTGTAGTCGTCGATATTACTGTGACCTGGAAATGTCCCCACTTTATCTTTTCTTAATACTTAAAGTTTATCCCCAATTGTTTTCTTCCAGCGGTTGTCGCTCAATAAAACAGCCACGAATTCCATTTCCAAATATGTGTACTTTTTAGGCTACTTTCCTAAGAAAAGAAAGGCATATGAGATCACTTTTCTGACTGTGAGTCTGTGAGTGTGTATGCGCATGAATTTTTGCATGTGTCTGAGGGTGTGTATGTCACGCCCATTTCAAACTTTGAACGCTTCAAACAAATTTCTCCAAACCCAGTACACGTATTAAGTACTTAGTAAGGACATCTGACTTTCATAGACTTAGACCACGCTGGGCGCTTACTTTAAAAATGGCGTTTATGTTAAAACTTGGGGGATAATGTCATATCTCGCGAACTATTCAACCGATTGAAACCAGAGATTTTATGTTGACAGTTCCTAACGTAAGCATTCAATTTAAATATGTATATAGTTCTTAGTCCGTCATTTTGTAAGAAAGTGCCAGATAAAAAATAAAGCTCTTGTTATAACAGTAAAACTACTCTACCAATTCTAACCAAATTTTGCTAGTAAGTAATCCTACGGTATGCCATGTNTTTTCTGACTGTGAGTCTGTGAGTGTGTATGCGCATGAATTTTTGCATGTGTCTGAGGGTGTGTATGTCACGCCCATTTCAAACTTTGAACGCTTCAAACAAATTTCTCCAAACCCAGTACACGTATTAAGTACTTAGTAAGGACATCTGACTTTCATAGACTTAGACCACGCTGGGCGCTTACTTTAAAAATGGCGTTTATGTTAAAACTTGGGGGATTATGTCATATCTCGCGAACTATTCAACCGATTGAAACCAGAGATTTTATGTTGACAGTTCCTAACGTAAGCATTCAATTTAAATATGTATATAGTTCTTAGTCCGTCATTTTGTAAGAAAGTGCCAGATAAAAAATAAAGCTCTTGTTATAACAGTAAAACTACTCTACCAATTCTAACCAAATTTTGCTAGTAAGTAATCCTACGGTATGCCATGTAATGTATGGGATTTAAATTGATTAGGCATTTTTTCAAAATTGCGAACATACAAATATTTTAGGTTTATTTGGAATATATACAATACCATTTAACCCATTTCGACCAAATTTCTTATGTTGAAATTATTTCTTACAAGCATCATATATGCCAAAGCATAGCGACTTTTGTCAGCCATTTTGTAAGATAGCGCCACATGAAGTAATGGAGTTTCTATGTCATAGATCGGGAAACAATTAACATATTCCTACTAAATTTGGCAAACAAGTAGCACTACAGTATGCCCTGTAATATTATGTGCAAGTTTGGTGCGACAATTATTTTAGCGTAGTTTACAATATTTACGAAATTGCGAAACAAATTTCAACAGAGGCTGGCTACATATTCTATAACCATCAAATTGGTCTATAAAAAGGTTCATTTCTCTGGTATTTCNAATTTCAACAGAGGCTGGCTACATATTCTATAACCATCAAATTGGTCTATAAAAAGGTTCATTTCTCTGGTATTTCGTAACATATAACCTCATTAAAAAAATATAAATTTTTTTTTGTTATATATCAGCGTACAATCAAGTGATTCCTATCATATTTGGGGATGAAGTTATACTGCGGTAGGCTATATTAATTTATATGTTTTAAGTGTGAAAGAACCTTATTTTCGAATTAGGGTTTAGTGTGCTACATTAAAGAAACTATGTAATCGATTTTAACTTAAGTCTGTACACTGACAGTATATCCGACAGTCTCAAATGTGCCAATACATGTCATTTTTGTTCTCCATTCATAAAGTTAGCCACATGAAGAAAATTATTATTTTTGCCATATCTCGAGGACCAATCAACCGAGTGCCACCAAATTTTACAAGCAAGAATTGCTATAGAAGGGCATGTAAACTATCAATTTTTAGTTACAGCGGGTCTCTTTTAAATGGCGTTAATATAAATCATTTAGGTAACTATCTTATATCCATTAAACAATTGAAGAAAAATCAACCCAATTTTGTATACTAACAGTATTTATTAGAAGCATCAATTTTGCATAAAGAGATGCTCTTTTTCCGGCATTTGTATAATATAGTGGTTCGTGTGAAAATTGAATCTTTGCCATATTTCCAAAACAATTAATCCAATTTCCACGAAATGTTTCACACTTGTAGTGCTACAGAAGGCCATGCAAACTTAGGTGCTTTAAGTCGGGTCAGACATTGATTTTCAAAAGGATGGCTCACTAAATATTTAAGCTTAGTAAACCCTACCATTCAAAACATTAGCCTGATTATTTCCGAAGTTGGTGTTCCGGAACCTACCTCCGTAATGCAGTTTATTGCATGTTAGCATATAACACGAGGTTTTCTGTGTTTGAGTACTGGGTAAGGAATGTGTGTAATAATAATTGTATCGCTACTGTGGCATGCGTCTGGTTTCATCTCTAATGATATTGCTGTCAAAATTGCGTCATGGCCTGCTTGCTATCTAAGATTTTAAAAACTTTATTAAAAGACAAAAATGGGTACATCGTCATTCATCCCTCATTATATCAGTAACTTCTGTTTTTTCCTGATGCACTAGATTTTCTTGTTGGTTCGCCTAACTTGGTATCTTCTTTTGATATTTTTCCTTTTTTTTTTNTTTTCCTGATGCACTAGATTTTCTTGTTGGTTCGCCTAACTTGGTATCTTCTTTTGATATTTTTCCTTTTTTTTTTATTGTTTTCAACACGAACTCGTTGTTTACTGGCAATTTCATAAAATACTTTAAGACTCTGTTACTGNTTTTTTTTTTATTGTTTTCAACACGAACTCGTTGTTTACTGGCAATTTCATAAAATACTTTAAGACTCTGTTACTGGCTGTTACTAATTTCTGATTCATCACATTCCATATTCTATTAACATTTAGCGCTCCCAAACCCTATCATTTGATACAAATGGAGATTGTGGACAAAAGAGATCTCTGAAGGGATTTGTAGCTAGGTAGGGCTGTTGAGGGCAAATTATTTAATTAATACATTTCACAACGATAAGCCTCTCCCTGCATATTCATGTGCATACAGAAATCAATAATAGACACATTACCATGTTCGTTAGTGTAGACTTCACACACACATGCATATACATAGGATTATTCGCATCACATGTATTTCCCTTTTTTCTCGGAAACAACATGACACCGGGGGTTCGCTAAGAAATTGTGACAACTATACCCTTTATGAATCATTGATTGGTAGTAATTCAGTTCCCTCGAACATACCAGAGGTAGACGTATGGGGGATTAGCTTTGAAATTGCATTTGGGAACAGGGGTCGTATATGGTATCATTGCATAGATCGTCTAAAAGGAAACGACATTTACCAAGACAGTAATTTTCTGACTTGCATAACTTATGCAACTTAAAATATATCATGTAAGCATATAGTTTGTCGTTCGAAGTTTATGCAAAATGAAACGGAACGAAAAATATTTTTATTCTTACTACAATCAAGTCGAAATCCACGAAAAATGTTGTTTTTCTGACGTGCATACCTAGTTTGCGTACAATCAAAACGACGTCGGGTGTACTGTAAATATCGTGTGAAAGAACTACTGTGAAATGGGAACTGGGAACACCCATTCGCACACATTACTCTTCATAAGTGTTCGGAATGTCGACCAGCCTGTGTCAGACACGACTCTGCTCTCCTTCTTACGTTCGCAGTTGCTCGGCGGACCTCAGCACAGCTGGGAGATCCACATGCTGCTCCGAATCTGTCTTTCATGTCTTCTCTCGTTCATTCTTGCTGTGTTACTAGCAAAAACCTCTGCTTCAACTACACTTTCAAGGGCAGTTTCCCCTCCCCCTTCGGAAAAATGTTGGTAGAGTCCATATCGATCCTGTATATACAGAATGTTCGGAAATTGAACGCCCAAATTGCGGGAAAATAAAGTCGAAAATATATAAAACACCATATATCTAAACAGAATATTGAAGGGTAAATGTGTATGTGAAAATTGGGTTTTACAAACGTATTTTTGCTGAATACCTTGTACATTTTGCCAGCGTTAAGGATGGCGGCAATTTGACACAGAATTTCCCACATGGTTGAATGGGAAACACCCATTTGGCACGCTATGGATCGTGTACTAGTGGAGTGCATGTCGTTGATGTGCTGGCATATCACTACTTCAAGCCTAAAAGTGCACACAGATCGAGGACGGCCAGCATTACGCATGTGTCTCTGCAATATGGGAATCATAAGTCACCTTTTTGCTGAGGGAATTGTAAGCATTGTACAAGGAATTTGGTAAAAGTACGTTTTCATTACCCAATTTTCTCTGCTCATATCTCCTTTGATATTCCGTTTAGGTATATGATGTCCTCTATATTTCCGATGTTATGTTTCATAAGGAATCACCTCCTGCAGTTTGGGCAATTCGTTTCCTAACATTCTGTATATATGATACCTACACTAACAAATATGGTAAAATAGTCACAGACAGTGAGACTGGGTGACCTTGGTGACCAGTGGTGTAATACCAAATCAGCAGGTTCCTGACGGCCGATCCATCGGTGAGGAAGCTGCTTAGGAATGTTCGAACTTGCAAGTATCTGGTCGTGCTCTGGCCAGCTGGAAAATGAAATCAGACGAATCTGACTGTAATTGCTGTAAAAGCCAGTTCTGCAACATCTGAAGGAATGAGATTCCAGTGACAGTGTTGTGAGGTATAAAGAAGAGACCATAAATCTTTTCTCAGGAAACGGCGCTGAACATATTCACTTAGGGGAGTCTATCTCATGTTCGACTATGGCGCGTGGCTGAGCTGCTGTTATCTCGTTATCTGTGTGTTGTGGCGGTTCACCATACTACTGAGATGAAACATGGCCTACTCACTGAACACTAAGAGTGAAATAATTTGCACCTTCCATTTCGTTTTTGAGAATGAATGCTCAAAACACCACACATCATTGTTTATCACCTTGGCATAGAGCGTGTAGAAGTTCAATCTTGTTTGGTTTGAATAACAAACACAGTTGAAAAACACACCAGACAGTCGTATAATGAATGGCCATCTTTCGGCTGGTTCGATAGGTAGAATTTTGTGGACTTCTTATAAAACTCCTCCGTATGCGCCCAACGTCTTTGTCAGGTACACAGGGACAACCCGTTGATTCCCCCTTACACAAACAACCTGATTGTCGAAACTGCTCGTGCCAACATTGCATGCTCTAAGCAGTAGGGGGTGCAATGTCGTACTCTCGCAGAAAATCACGCTCTATAGTCATCACAGACTTGCAATTGTTGAACCGAAGAAAACAAAAGGCCTTCTGTTGTGGTGTCATCATCCCGACACGTACTGAAGGGAGCTCACCTGCCAGGCACTCACCATCTACACACCAGGGAGGCACCTGACGGCAACCAAGTGAAACATTTCAATCCTCTTTTGGCAATGAACAGACATGATCGACGATGTGTGAGACCCTGTGATGGCTTAACCGAGCACCGAGTCGGCACCCAGGTGATTCAGAGGCCATTTGGGAGTGGGTGATATTGAGTATTTGTGATACTTGCAAGCTAAACATTATATACGGTGTTTATATGTGTATATAATATATATATTATATTTTGGCGACTGTGTATTTAGCTAGAAGCTACTAGACAAATTTCTCACATATCTCAGACTTGTTTTAGTAAACTAAACAAGATAAATTGAGAAGTGTTATTAAAACTTCAGAAGTTATGTAACACCATAAGAAAGCATACTTTGATTTGACATAATACAACGAAGCGCATGGATCTAAGATTTAGTGTTCTTCACAACTCTGAAAATAGAGAAAAATTTCCCAAACAAGGTGTACTAGATAAATTGATTTATTGTGTTGATGAATTACACACTACTAATTNAATAGAGAAAAATTTCCCAAACAAGGTGTACTAGATAAATTGATTTATTGTGTTGATGAATTACACACTACTAATTTCTACGAACAGAAATGTAAAATCGTAGAATTATGATAATACTTTTATGTTATAAATGCTATGTAAATGGAAAAAAAATTGTCTTAAAAAAGGTTTGTCATTAAAAGTTTATTTGGCACAGAAATAAAAAATTTACAATTAATTATTTTTAAGCAAAAAAAATGGGAATTAAAACGCATGCAAAAGATTTTATACTGTACTGTAATATTTTAATTATCTCATCATATCTGTCATCAGTGAGCATCTTCATAAAATTAATTATTTATGAACAGGTAAAAAAAATATTTACGAGCAACTGAGTGACTTATTATTTAACAATTGAAAACTGTTATTTTCCACAGTGCATATGGCTTGTTTAAAGAATAATAATTATGGTAACATTTTCATCTATGGCTATTTTACTATGGTGCTGCAAACATACAAGACCTATAAAATGCCACAGAATAAGTCAGAACTAAGTAATATATAAGATTTTTCTGCAGTACATTCCAGAGAAGCAAATATAGTACTCCGCATGGTGCAGTTATTAGGAGTTTTCAAATAACAGACTGTGGACCAATCTGAAATCACATCTAGGTGGCTTGGCCTATATAGAGTAGAACAGTGTTCACCGGAAGTGGAAGAACAATACGTCCAGGACAGAGGAGTTGCATCAGCGAGAGGCTTATGGGGAAGATGGGCTCAGTCATAGTCCTTGGCTCATCGTATGTGTTTGCTGGTTGACCTTGGTCGTGCCTTCCAGTCTATCAATGACTGATCGCCACTGTGAATCGACTGGCCAATCTTAATCATCTCTGTGTTAGAGGCACATTGCCTGCCAGTGCCTAAAGGAACCCTTTACAGTGATTACCTCCTGACAGCATGCATTGTTTGAAATTAATATGGCCAACCACAGTACATCTTCGCCAAATTTTTTAAGAATAGGTTGATTATATCCCGAGTTATGAGATAAAAGACTCATTTTGTTTTGGAGAGGCTATCTTACAAAATNTTAAGAATAGGTTGATTATATCCCGAGTTATGAGATAAAAGACTCATTTTGTTTTGGAGAGGCTATCTTACAAAATGGCAGAGAAACGAGGCTCTGCATAGACATATTTGATGGTTGTAATAGGTAATGCTAGCATACAAAGTTATTTGGAACTTGTTTTGTTGATAAAACATANTAGACATATTTGATGGTTGTAATAGGTAATGCTAGCATACAAAGTTATTTGGAACTTGTTTTGTTGATAAAACATACTGAAATATAATATTTATATATCCACCTTTTGAAAATAAGTGCCTCACCTACTTAAAACATACCAGTTTACACCACCTGCTGCAGTCCTATTTGTTGGCCAAATTTAGTAGTTATTTGTGGATTGTTTCCCGAGATAAAACATACAAACTTTTTTTCGCATGGCACTATCTTACAAACAGGAGGACAGAAGTTGCTCAATGACAAATACAGTAGTGAGTTGTAATATTTACTGCCAACACGCAAAGTTAAGTTGGAAGTGATTACATGGTTTCGACGATGTAGCATTCTAAGTTAAAAATGGCTATATGGCCACCATTTTGAAAATAAGTGCCAGACATCTTTAAAACATACCACTTCACATCATCTGCCTCAGTACTACCAGTTTAAAAAAAAATAGTAGGAATTGGTTATATTTTTACCATGATATGACATAATAACTTTATTTATTCGTACGGTGCATACTTTTACTTGGTGTACCACAGAAATTAATTACCTGCCAAATTATGTGAGAATTGGTGTAATAGTTTTTGAGATATAATATAAAATCTTTATTTCTTTATTTCTTTATTTGATGCTAGTCTCCAAGATAGCAGACCAGAAACAATATCCACCTAAAAATGAAATGCTTACGCGATGCACTATCAGAATACAAAATTTGGTTAATATCAGATAACATTTCCCGAAAGCTAATATGTTACTCAAAATATCTAAATGGCCACCATTTTAAAACTAAGTGTCCGACTTGGTTAAATACTAAAATGGTGAAGTGTCCTTACTAAGTATTATATGTGTATCTTGTTTGATGGAATTCGGTAAACGCGTTCAATAATTGAATGAGGGACACAAACACACTGAGACACACACACAGCCATACACAGGCAGGTAAGTGATCTCATAAGCCTTTCTTTCCTTCGAAGATTAGGCAAAAAAAACTGTTTGGTGATATTTTGCAACCTACATACACTGAGGCGACAAAAGTCATGGGATACCTCCTAATATCGTGTCGGACCTCCTCTTGCCCGGCGAAGTGCAGAAATTCGACGTGGCATGGACTCAACAAGTCGTTGGAAGTCCCCGGCAGAAATATTGAGCCATGCTGCCTCTATAGACGTCCATAATTGCCAAAGTGTTGCCGGTGCAGGAGTTTGTGCACGAACTGACTTCTCGAATATGTCCCATAAATATTCGATGGGATAGATGTCGGGCGATCTTGGTTGCCAAATCATTCGTTGGAATTGTCCAGAATGTTCTTCAAAGCAATCGTGAACAGTTGTGTCCCAGTGACATGGCGCATTGTCATCCAAAAAAATTCCATCGTTTTTGGATACATGAAGTCCATGAATGGCTGCAAGTGGTTTCCCAGTAGGTGCACATAACCATTTCCAGTCAATGATCGGTTCAGATGGACCAGAGGACCCAGTCCTTTCCATGTAAAAACAGCCCACACTATTATGCAGCCACCATCAGCTTGCACAGTTCCTTGTTGACAACTTGGGTCCATGGATTAGTGGGGTCTGCGCCACACTCGAACCCTACCATCAGCTCTTACCAACTGAAATCGGGACTCATCTGACCAAGCCACGGTTTTCCAGTCGTCTAGGGTCCAACCGATATGGTCACGAGCCCAGGAGAGGCGCTGCTGTTGATGTCGTGCTGTTAGTAAAGGTACTCGAGTGGGTCTTCTGCTGGCATAGCCCAGTACAGCCAAAGTTCGCCACACTGTCCTAACGGACACATCCGTCGTATGTCCCACACTTATTCCTGCGATTATTTCACGCAGTGTTGCCTGTCTGATAACACTGACCATTCTGCTCACACATCGTTGGTCTGGGTCATTAAGTGCAGGTGGTCGGCCACTGCGTTGTCCATGGTGGGAGGTTATGCCTGAAATGAGGTATTCTCGGCACACTCTTGACACTGTGGATCTCGGAATGTTGAATTCCCTAACCATTTCCGAAATGGAATGTCCCATGCGTCTAGCTCCAACTACCATTCCGCGTTCAAAGTCTGTAAATTCCCATCATGTGGCCATAATCACATCAGAAACCTTTTAACATGAATCACTTGACTGCAAATGAAAGCCCAACCAATGCACCGCCCATTTATGCATTTTGTACGCGATACTACTGCCATCTGTATATTTGCATATTGCTATCCCATGACTTTTGTCACCTCAGTGTAAGTAAAATGTTATCTGTTTGGTCATGACTACCCTTTCAATATAATAATTTCCAATAGCTCGTATTTCTTTGTTTACAGCAGACGTGCACAATGGCACTGTGGTTTGGCTCTGTACTCGCTGACGTATCCGTCCTCCTGGTGGCTTGCTACATAGCACTGCAACTGTATGTCTCGTTCGCCTTCACATACTGGAAGAAGCGTGGTGTGCCCTATGTGCAGCCCACATCGGTGTTTGGCAACGTGAAAGATGTGGTGATGCGGCGGGAAAATATGGCGGTGTGCCTTCATAGAGTGTATAAGGAAGAACCCGGCCAGCCATGTGTGGGGCTGTACATGATGCGCCAACCAGTGCTTCTGGTGCGAGACCCGGACCTGTTGCGCTGCGTGTTCGTCAAGGACGCCCATGTGTTCCTGGATAGGAACCCACCGCACCCCAGGACCGAGGACCTGTTCACCAGGAGCCTCTTCTTTTTGACAGGCCGGCGCTGGAGGGAGCTGCGTATCAAGCTCACTCCCACCTTCACCTCCGGCAAGATCAAGAGGATGTTCCACCTCGTCAATGCATGCGGGAAACAGCTGCTGCCTAGCATAGAGCACGAGACTGAGAAAGGTTAACTATAATGGTTGTTTATCTAGTGGTTATCTACTTAGTAAGCCTTCTTAATATACCGCTTAGATTTCCCTTTATACATTTATGTTTTGTTACTGTGCCACTATGAACCTGGTGTTACTTGTAAGGCAATTACTACACTGATATGTCAAAAAATGATACTAACTTCTATGGCCAAACATTTAGAAGTTAGACTTTCAATACGACATTAAGCCATAAGACTATTTTTTATAACTCACTGCCAACTTTCCTGTGTATACTCCATGCAAATATTAAGCTAACAGTTATCTTTATGAGTAAGTATTTTTGATATCTTCGTTACATGTTTGCTGATTGAGTCGCATACATACTGAAAACTTGAGTGCTTGCCTGTGCCATGTCGATATTTCTAAATGTTTTTTCGCACTTCTTCACTGTTAATAAACCGAGCAAAAATTAGTCACCTGTAATTTAACATACCTAGAAGTGTTTAATACCTTCACAAATACTAATAATAGCTGCGACCTTGATTTGGCATGGATTGGACAAGTGAGGCGAATTTAACTTTCAGTCACGCATGCATTCAAAAATGTACCAGTTCTGCCAGATTTCGTGGTTGTTTGCCTGGTGTCTTGCTCGTTCCAGGCAGTCCCACAGATTTGCAAGACGGGGTTCAAATTTTGGTATTTTTTTGGCATTCCAGATATGAGAATGATCTTGACTATTCATCATGTCAATCAGACCCATTTCCAGACATGTTAATACAAGATACATCGCCTCGAAATACAATAGAAATGCTACACTCCCAGGTGAGGTGTTTTATGACTCACATCCTGATTAAAAATTTCCCCATCGGCCAAACAGCTCAGAGCTGGTAAGGAGCTCCTTGAGTGATAAGGGGGCATAATCCACAGCCAACCAGTGACCAGGAATACTGAAGAGGAGCCGGGGACGGATGAGACACAGTCCACGACCATTCAGTAACCAGATAAACCATTTGGTTTGTGGGGTGGAGGAGAGGCTACCTTGCAAAGTGCTATGCCTATGACCATGTTATGCAAATTTTGCTAAAAATATTCTTGCTCCAGAACTGACACACTCCTACTACTCATTACCCACTGATTTTGTAGTTTTATGAATGGCTCGGCTGGTTCGTTTTACTCATTGTATCACATATTAACAAACTCCAGTTTTCAGTAGGGGCTGATAATCTTCGGGTCCTGGCAAATACCACTTTCTGTATCAGAATAATTAGCTGGAGTTTAAGGATTATGTTGTGATTTCGATCTTGTCTGGCAAAACTGTGACTTCTTCATAAGACATTGTACAGGTAGGATGTGTATTCTGTTCCCAGTTAGGAAGGGAACAGTCGCTATGCTGTGTCTGGTAGTGGTCGTTATGTGGCTCTATGGGTCGCAGGAAAGTTGGTGTCTGTCTTTCAACTTCATGTTTTCGGAGCATGGGTCGAGGTAGCTCTGTTATTCTTTCTGCAGTACCTGAAAAAACCGTTTCAGGATCGTAAAAGAACTTGAAAAAGTAATTTTTTGCTTTGTGACAAATGCTTCATGTGTTTCTATGTGAACTGCAGCTGAGCTAGATGGTATTGCAAGAGGATTTGGTCTGCAGGGCTTTTAGATGGGCACTGATAAAACACTGGGCCTTGCATTGACCAACTCTATGCTTAAATGCTATTATTAGATTAAAAAATTACTAAGTGTATTGCATATATATGGTTTATTCTGTTTAAGGCAGCAAGTATGGCAAACTCGTGGCTTGGCAAACCTGCTGACTCATACCAGCGTCACTCAGTGAACTATATATTAGACTATGCTTCTCTTGACTGGATAGTTGTTATTCATTCCTGTAATATGNCGTGCAGCGTCACTCAGTGAACTATATATTAGACTATGCTTCTCTTGACTGGATAGTTGTCATTCATTCCTGTAATATGGGATGTAAGCTTTCATTCAATGTACCACAGAATATGAGGAAGATCTGCAAGAGGAAANCCTGAAAAAACCGTTTCAGGATCGTAAAAGAACTTGAAAAAGTAATTTTTTGCTTTGTGACAAATGCTTCATGTGTATATAGGTGAACTGCAGCTGAGCTAGATGGTATTGCAAGAGGATTTGGACTGCAGGGCTTTTAGATGGGCACTGATAAAACACTGGGCCTTGCATTGACCAACTCTATGCTTAAATGCTATTATTAGATTAAAAAATTACTAAGTGTATTGCATATATATGGTTTATTCTGTTTAAGGCAGCAAGTATGGCAAACTCGTGGCTTGGCAAACCTGCTGACTCATACCAGCGTCACTCAGTGAACTATATATTAGACTATGCTTCTCTTGACTGGATAGTTGTTATTCATTCCTGTAATATGGGATGTAAGCTTTCATTCAATGTACCACAGAATATGAGGAAGATCTGCAAGAGGAAANCATTCATTCCTGTAATATGGGATGTAAGCTTTCATTCAATGTACCACAGAATATGAGGAAGATCTGCAAGAGGAAAGGGCTGCTGGTTCAATTACCGCAAGGGATGGAGATAACAAATTTACCATATTGTGTTGTACAAGCAGAGGATTGCTGCACCACAGACGACGAAGGTGTTCCTGAAGTGGAAGGTTGTTGGGACAATATCTTCTTAGAAAGAAGCTGATGTTACCGGTCACATAGTAATGAAAGAGAGCTGTCGGCGTAGGTTCAGCAAAATATACAATTAGCTAAGGAATAGGAAGCGCTTCTTATGTAAACATTCGCAAGGTTGGAGATATGGGTAATTTGGTGAAGCCGTGTCACTTGCTGAGCTGCGTTCTCTCTGATGGACATGGTTCATGTTTGCTATTTTCTATAATTATAATGGCATACGTATTGTATACTGCATCATTTGGATGAGATTACTTCCCTTTACAATGACCTTATGATACCATGTTGTTATAGGAAGGAATGAAGTAAGTCACGATACAGCAGACTTGCAGTTTCTTCTCAGAGAAGAAGGGACGGGTTCGTTATGTATTGATTCTGGTCAAAATACTTTCGGGATTAGAGGTGTGGCGAAGCAACATGTAGTGCTTGCACTGTACTATTTTTATATTTCCAGTGTCACTCTCTCCTCTTTTACTCGATGGCATATCTCCTTATTTTCGACTTCTAGGTTCACTACTATTTTTAATCCCCTCTCGCATCCCCCCTGCCGCCTTTCGCACTAGATGTAGAACCTCCCGAGTCTAGCAAATTGTGCACAGTAATAAAAGCATGGNATCCCCCCTGCCGCCTTTCGCACTAGATGTAGAACCTCCCGAGTCTAGCAAATTGTGCACAGTAATAAAAGCATGGCGACCACCATGTTGCCAATACTGTCTATTTTCTGTAACTTTTTACTTATTTATATATCTTTCTAGGGATTGCAAGCGCAATAGTACACTGAAGATCCAAAAAAACTGGTACACCTGCCTAATATCNATCCCCCCTGCCGCCTTTCGCACTAGATGTAGAACCTCCCGAGTCTAGCAAATTGTGCACAGTAATAAAAGCATGGTGACTACCATGTTGCCAATACTGTCTATTTTCTGTAACTTTTTACTTATCTATATATCTTTCTAGGGATTGCAAGCGCAATAGTACACTGAAGATCCAAAAAAACTGGTACACCTGCCTAATATCGTGTAGGGCCCCCACGATCACGCAGAAGTGCCGCAAGACGACGTGGCACGGACTCGACTAATATCTGAAGGTATGCAGGAGGCAATTCACACCATGAATCCTACAGGGCAGTCCACAAATATAATCTGCGCCAATTTGAGAAAGGGTTACACGTCTGTCACGTTGAATGATTCTCGTCTGTCGTCGTTTGTCCCGTTCGTTCACGATCTTTTTCCGGCCCCAGCGATGTCGAAGACTTGATAATTTACCGGATTCCCGATATTCACGGTACACTCGTGAAATGGTCGTACGTGAAAATCCACATTTTATCGCTACCTCGGAGATGCTATGACCCATCTCTCGTGTGCCGACTATAACACCATGCTCAAACACACTTAAATCTTGATAACATGCTATTGTAGCAGCAGTAACCGATCTAGCAACTTTGCCAGATGCTTGTTATCTTATATACGCGCTGCCGACCGCATCGCGTTACTCTGATTGGTTCCATACCTCTATTTTATACATATGCATGCCTATACCAGTTTTTTGGCTCTCCACTGTAATATATAGGCGAAGGCAGGGCATTGGTTCCTTCCCTCCTCTCATTTAAGCATGCCAGTGTGATAGTATTCTATCATAGATTGTAAAGAATCGTTCTGTTTGTTCCAGCATGCATTCAGACACAGTAACTGAGCACAGAGGCCCGCATTAACCTATCTTCTATGTCAACAAGTAGAGCTACATTTAACAAAGCCCTATCTAAAGCATAGTTTAAATAATTGCTACCTATCTCGCTTCTCTTCCCACTATTTGTAGTGCTTAACTTCTTGCAAATTTTAGGCATATTATTTCCATAATTTTAAGTTCACTTTACTTCCCTCACCTTTATTGTTCAATTCTTTATATGTTCTCTTTGCTTGAACCTCCAGCTATTCTCTTTTATAATGTAAGTTTAGACATTCTTTAAAACATGCTCCAGTGTGTCATATTCAAGCTGTAGTCGATACACGACCTTGCTGTTCTATCTTTAACCCAGGTCAACACATTTAAAACATATCAAGTTTTAGCTGAAACACGAACTTGTTGTGTTGCCCAGCAGGCAGCAGTGTGGTGGTGAAGGACCTGGTGGCCAGGTACTCCACCGATGTGATCGCATCGTGCGCCTTCGGCGTGAATGCCAATGCACTGGTCGACCCCAGCTGTGAGTTCCGTGTCACCATGAAGAAGATGTTCGAGCCGGGCTTGTCGCAGAAGGTGGCTGCCTTTGTGGCCATGATTATGCCCATGTTACGTAGGATCCTCAACTTGAAGTTTCTAGACCCGTCCATCTACCCATTCGTGCGGCGTACGTTCTGGGACGTGGTGGACCACAGGAGACGTAACAACGAGGTGCGCGATGACTTCGTGGATCTTCTGATGCAGATCAAGCGCGAGGGTCAGGTTCGTGCCGAGGACTCCAAGGAGCAGGAGGAGATCGAGCAGGACAGTGCGGACGTGAGCAAGGTGTCCAGGACAGAGAAAAACCACGACCTTGGTGAGTGCAGCCACATGCCATCTCCATGAGGTGGACTGATTTCCATCTTTGCATATGTTCCCCCAAATTGGCTAAAGAGAGCCCAGTACAACTAACCTTACATTACATCCATGAGAGGACTGACATCCATCTTTGTATATGTTCCCCAAATTATGTAAATATATGACATTACATCTGACCTCACTTTATTTATGTTGATACCTCCCCAGTGCTATGACGTATAAGTAGGTATTGAGTCTGCTCTCGGCATAAGGCGCCAGCAATTGATGCTAGCCCTCAGTGTTAGGGCGTAGGAATATGTTGACGCTACTATCCCTAGGTCCAATTTACCAAATAAATTCACCTTCTTTACGAGTTTACATATGTCAGTTTTATTTTCGCTTAACAGGTTAACTTCTACATGTACACACGAGACAACTCTCCCCCCCCCCTCCTCTAGCTATGTAGGCTGTGTAGGGCTTGATGCGGCGATTTGTCCTGTGGGGAGCAAGGTTCGCCACACTTCCTGTATGTCTCTACTTAGCTGTCTCGAGGCGATGGTTGATCTCCCAGCCGGTGACCTCGGGACGGCTCCGTCACTCGGTGGACGGACTGCGACACCTGGGCTGCGACCGTCCCTCGCTGACCGGCGTTGACGTCTCGACGTCTTCTCTCGGACTCGTTCCTCCCGGCGCCACTCCACACTCCGCACTTCACATCAGCTGACTGCCCCGTTCCTTCATCTTCCTCGTCTTTTTGTAAGCTCGTTCACCATATTAAACTTGCATCATCTCTGCACGTGGTCGGGCTGACCGCCGCGTCCTCTGGGTCGTAAAACGTGTTCGGCGCTCCGGCTACCCACACGTGCTGGCATACTTGGTGGTCCCTTGATTCTGGCATCGAAGTTTAAGTGCTCCGTCCTGCACATGCTGGGACACTTGGTGGGCCCCTTGGTCGGTGCAGTGTTTCTCCTGCCTCCGGATACTGTGTCNTCTCGACGTCTTCTCTCGGACTCGTTCCTCCCGGCGCCACTCCACACTCCGCACTTCACATCAGCTGACTGCCCCGTTCCTTCATCTTCCTCGTCTTTTTGTAAGCTCGTTCACCATATTAAACTTGCATCATCTCTGCACGTGGTCGGGCTGACCGCCGCATCCTATGAGTCGTAAAACGTGTTCGGCGCTCCGGCTACCCGCATGTGCTGGCATACTTGGTGGTCCCTTGATTCTGGCATTGAAGTTTAAGTGCTCCGTCCTGCACGTGCTGGGACACTTGGTGGGCCCCTTGGTCGGCACAGTGTTTCTCCTGCCTCCGGATATCGTGTCGCTATTTTACTCGCACGCCCGCCAAAAGCTCTCATCATTTATTGCGGTAGCCGTCTCGGGAGAGACGCAGCTGTTGGTTTGAGCTTAGCATCCCCTTGTAGCTGCGAGACCCAGCTGCGTCTGTCTTCCTCAGCATGTGGCCCCTAAACCACGTGTTCATTCCGCCTTGGAATCCTGGCGCCATTCTTCTAGCATGCTCGCCAAACCCTTAATATTTATTGCGGTAGCCAGCCTGCGAGTTTCAACAGAGTGTGCCTTCTGACGAAAAATATCTGTTGGGACGCGGGACGCGTCAATGTGAGGTGAACTAGCTTTCATTGTTGCAGATATTACTCATATTTGTTAACATGATTACGATGATAATGATTATTATAATCATTAATAATGAACTACTTGCTGTAATTCATTATCTTTTATCTTTTATTTATTCTCATCTTGTTATTACTCTTTTGCAATCGGATTGATTTGACTTTATCATTTAATTATTTTACATCATATGAATAATCATAATAATATCTTCCAATTTACCATATAATTTTCACTACTAGGCCTTCTGAGTTATATAGGGTATGGCTAGTAGGCTACTTAGTTAATTTACTTTGGTGCAGACTAAGGGCGCCTGTGGTTGTTGCGTTAGGGGTAAACAGATACTCGTATTCTCCGTTTGTTTACACACAAGTATTTTATTTGTCTGAAGGTAACATAGGTATTTACACACACTGGCAAGACTGAGGCCCCCCCCCCTTCAAGTCGTAGGCCTGAAGGGCTAGTGTGTGGAATGCTATGCATCGGGAAAGGTTATTTGAAGGGAGATATTTCTACTTACCTGTGACTGCGGCCTTTGGTGTGTTATCTTCGTTGGTAGTGAGGTCTGGTGAGTTGGGTGGCCCTTTTTCAGGCCCTTGGACTGGCTCTCGGCGTGCTGTACTCAGCAGGCTTCTTCCTGTGGCTTTGGCTGACTCTTTCGGAAGTCCGGGATAGTTTCTCGGGGACTTTGAGTGTGTCTGCGACCTCGGCTGGTGTTACTCATAGGAGAGCGCGTCTCCTCATCTGCGTCGACGTCCGCAACGATCCGGCTCGCGTTTATGACTCCCCCACATCGGCACCTATCATTACTATTTCGGGAATGTAATCATTAGTGCTCGACACTTCTACTTGGTTTGTCTCGGAAATCTGCACATGAAGTTTTGGCTGTTCCTGGGTTCTCTCCCCGGTGACATCACAATTGACCTACTGACTGACTGACGGCTTTCCTCGTCGCCATCCGGCATACGACTACGTCTTCTCGGGGAATGGCGCCTCTTGGTATGGGGCTGCCACTCGTTTCCGGGAGTTTACTCAAGTTATCGGCACTGTTCCCATCATACAGCTGCCTACTTCCTTGTCTCCTTCGCCTCCCGTCTCGGCGGAACACCTAACTCGTCTCGCTTCTGTGCGGCCGAACTACTCCCGTTTCGGCTGGCTACAATTGACTTTGCCAGGATCCAAACCCAGCCTCACCCGACTGCCGCCTCTCTGCTTGCGATATGTCTGCCTGACTGACTGACGCTGGTCAGGCGCCTCTCGACGCCTCTGAACAACTCCAAACAACTGACTCTGAACAACTGATCCCCTGCCTCGGATACACCTGAATTTAACTCGTGTCCCGCTATATTCAAGTTAGCTGTCAGCAGTTTCTCGAGAGAGAAATCGGGAAATCCCCTGTGTACCTCGCGAGTTTTTGTGCATGATTTCGTGTCTCGTCAGCTGCTTGTATACTCCGACTATGGCGGAGGGAGGGTGCGGGAGGACGTCTAGGGGATTCCTACAGAGCTGGGTCTGCATTAATTCTCGTCGGGGGCTCCCCTGATTCGTTCATCGAGGACCGCATATCAGCCATTTCTCGGGATGTTGCACGGGGTTCTTCCCCAAGCAATCTGGTCGGGACATCCCCGAGGGGGACTCCCCGGAAGTTTCTTTGTCAGCTGCCTGCCCTTGCTACCTATAGCAGGGTGTGGAAACAGCGCAATGTCTATCCCATGTACCGTCACGCGTCAATTCCCCCTGGCTAACTTCGCTGTTGAACATCCTGTAATCGCGTTACCTATGGGTTTGTTATCTATCTGGGTCCCTTCTCTATGTCTCTGCGCTCGCCGACAACTCGCTCCTGCCCAAGCGCACGTGTTTTGTGCGACAGCTGGGTAGCTATCTGCTCCCCTCCTTTCCCTCGTCTAGCTGAAGCCTCCCTCTTTCCCCTCTACTCACTTAGACCTAGTGAGGGTGGTGGTTATCAGCTGAGAGGTCGTTTGCCTCTCTGTTCCTGGTTTGTCTCACGGCTTATCCCTTCAACGGGCGTCTCGTCTCCTGCTTGAATGTGACTTTATCGGTCACTACAGAAAAAAACAACATACTGCTTAAGTCATAACTTTGTACAAGAAACATTTCCAATACATCGCAGGCCATACTAACACTGGGGAAAATATATGTTTAAACTCCTTACACTAAGGGAGGAGGGGTGGTCTCAGAATCTCGCAAATTGACATAAGTTACAAACACAGTAAACCCTGGTTACATTTCACACTTCTCTTACATTACTACTACAAATTTACATTGGTTAATTACACATTCTCCTCTGTTCTGCCGCACTCATCTCTCGGCCATTACCCGTGAAGTGACAGGGTGTTATTTGATTGTATTTCTAACTGGTATTTGTTATCTTTAGCTCCTCCTGTCGCCTAACAAGCAGTCTGCTGGGGGGGGGGGTGTGATAAACAAAACAACATTGACCCTGGAAGCGAAGTAAACACACTTTATTTATGTGGGCTGGTAGGCCTCTCAACAAATAAAACCATAACTCTCATTTTTTCCTGCCACTTTGCCACTATTCCGAGTGGTCTTACTGCGGGCGGAAAGAATTCCATACTTTGATTTTGGCAGCCTTTTATACACACTGACTCTGGCGGCAAAATACACATACTATTATCTCGGCTGAGGGCCTTATTTCTACTCCTAACATCTACATGACTAATATCGGTCTCTTAACAACAAAAAAAACCTGGCAGTAAACAACAGGTCTAAAATATTGATTTTGATAAAATGTCGTTTGAAATATAGCTAATATTTACATCGATATGTTGTTGATATAGTTATTTCGAGTTATCGATATTTTTTCACTGTCCCTTATCTCAAGACCTCGCCTTGACATAACATGCGCTCTCCGTGGAAAGGAACTGGCCAGTTCCACGTCACGCCAGCGACTCTCCTACTTCGTAAATACGTCACCTTGTGTACCCGGTAGCGGCAACTGCTAAGGTGACGAGACTTGGGTTGACGACCCGGGGCTGGCNTCGTAAATACGTCACCTTGTGTACCCGGTAGCGGCAACTGCTAAGGTGACGAGACTTGGGTTGACGACCCGGGGCTGGCTTGTTCCCCTTGTCACCCCACACTTTGCAGCAGGACGGCCGCCGGAAACTGCACGCTTCACGGAAGTAAAACACTGAACCCGGCTACAGTGGCCTTCCACCAACAAAAGTCGGCTTAAACTCCACGGCGACTCCGTCTTACTGTAAACTTCCCAAGTCTCGTGGCTTCCCAGTCGTGCCAAACAAGCAGTAAACACAGAATAACAACCAAACCAGATGTGGAATTTTTCTATTTTGCAATACTAACATTTTTTGCAGAACTGGATGATAACGACATCTTAGGGCAGGCATTCGTCTTCATATTAGCTGGCTTCGAGACGTCTTCCTCGGTGATTTCATACGCCTTGTACGAGCTGGCACTACAGCCAGACATTCAGCAACAGCTGAGGAGTGAACTCCAAGATGTGCTGAAGAAACACAACAACGAGGTCACGTATGACGCCATCGCCGACATGCCGTACCTGGACATGGTCGTCTCGGGTGAGTACCACCCACTTGCATGCTCTGTGTAATGTTTTCAGTCAAGATGGCGCAGGTGTCAATTATGTAATATGCATGCCTTATAAAAAAATAACTTATATCGATTGGTTATTATATTTGCAGGGGTTCTAAAAACTCTCTATGGCCATAATTTATTTTCCGCCTAGCAGTGCGTATTTGACAGTGCAACATTTTGGTAATCTGTTCGTACCTTTTGTGACGTGGGCTCCGCCTGTGAATCACTGTGTGACATATTGTGTGTGCATTTGCCATGTTATATCTTGGCGCCATTATTTAGGAGAGGTTTATTTTCAGTAGCAGTAAATTTTCGGTATTTCAAATGCATCCCAACAGTATCGATATTAAATTAAGTGTCGATTTATTTTACTTTAAATAAGAGTGAATGAAGCTGAATTGTTAAGAGAGTGAACAGATTTTGGCGTCTCTTAACATAGGCCTTGAAATATTGAGGGGTTGACACATCATGTAGAAAATGGTTTCATTTAGGGGTGAGCTACAGCCGATTAGCAATGATCAATAAAGATCTTTTAAATATCATTAGACTATCAAATCGGAGGTGTAACCACACTGCAACATCCATCACCAATGAGGTGATTTCCTTGAGATGTAGTGTGAAAAATTTAACTTAAACTATTTAGTTAACTGCTCCTCTCATTTGTCTGTAGAACTCTGCATGNGCGCCATTATTTAGGAGAGGTTTATTTTCAGTAGCAGTAAATTTTCGGTATTTCAAATGCATCCCAACAGTATCGATATTAAATTAAGTGTCGATTTATTTTACTTTAAATAAGAGAGAATGAAGCTGAATTGTTAAGAGAGTGAACAGATTTTGGCGGCTCTTAACATAGGCCTTGAAATATTGAGGGGTTGACACATCATGTAGAAAATGGTTTCATTTAGGGGTGAGCTACAGCCGATTAGCAATGATCAATAAAGATCTTTTAAATATCATTAGACTGTCAAATCGGAGGTGTAACCACACTGCAACATCCATCACCAATGAGGTGATTTCCTTGAGATGTAGTGTGAAAAATTTAACTTAAACTATTTAGTTAACTGCTCCTCTCATTTGTCTGTAGAACTCTGCATAAAAGGTTGATGTAAACAGAAAAATCTTGGAATAACTGTGAGACAAAATGAATTTCTCCGTATGTATACACCGTTAGAGGTATGCCATGTCTAGCGAAGAATGATTTCATTGAATCAATCACTGTAGCAGTTTGAAGGTTAGGAAGAGACACGACTTCCAAAAAATTAATTAAACAGTCCGAAATAACTAAATAGTATTTGAAATTCAGTTATAAAACCTCACATGCAACTTCCATCCATGGTAACTGGAGAAATTTTCCTGTTTTGAAGAGCCATTTTGGATTTTTTTGCGTGATACTTTAAGCTTATTTGGTATAATTTAACAAATTTTTTAATATTCTGATTGATGCCTATCCAAGCAGTGAATCCTCTGTGTGACTAACTGTTTTACTGATACATGTTTAGTTAACATCCTATGTTGTAACTCTTGAGGAACCAGTATGCGTTCGCCCTGGAAGAATACGCCATTTGTTACTAACAATTTATTCCTACAATCGCAATATGACTTACATTCATCTTAATTTTTTTTCATATTCTCATGGCTAACCTTCTATGATGTAATTTGTTAATTTTCGAAACACAGGATCGTGGCTTGATTTTCCCTGTAACAATTTCCAGCGCTTTCTAGGAATCGGCACACTGTCTACTAAGATTGCAATTTTGTATTCTGCTTCATCATCAAAATCAGTTCTGTCATCACAACTGAAATCCGTAAAATCACGGGACAGTTTGTCTGCAACAAACATATGTTTTCCAGGAGTATGGACAAGTTTCAAACGAAATGGTTGCAAACGCATAAACATTCTTTATAAGAGTACTGGAACTTTACAAAGTGGTTTGTTCATTAATCCTAACAGTGGTTGATGGTCAGTTTCAACTTTAACCAAATCTCTTCCAAAAATGTACTGTTTGAATTTTTCACGGTCAAAGCATACGCTGAACAATTCTATTTCTATCTGTGAATATCTTTTCTTTACCTCAGTCAAAGTCTTAGATGCATAAACTATCGGATGACTATCTTGAATTAGAGCTTGCACCAGGGCCCACTGAACTGGCATCTACACTTCGTGTGATATCCTCATTAGGATAAAAAATGCTGGGACTGGTGCTTTAGTCACAGCTTCTTTAAGTAACTGAATGCAATCTGCTGTGAATGCTGCCATATAAATTTCCATACTAAAGTAATTATCTGAGAAGCGCATTTTTGTCAGAGTAGTTAGGAATGTAACGAAAAACATAATTGAAATCCTAAAGTTCTCTGTANGCATAAACTATCTGATGACTATCTTGAATTAGAGCTTGCACCAGGGCCCACTGAACTGGCATCTACACTTCGTGTGGTATCCTCATTAGGATAAAAAATGCTGGGACTGGTGCTTTAGTCACAGCTTCTTTAAGTAACTGAATGCAATCTGCTGTGAATGCTGCCATATAAATTTCCATACTTAAGTAATTCTCTGAGAAGCGCATTTTTGTCAGAGTAGTTAGGAATGTAACGAAAAACATAATTGAAATCCTAAAGTTCTCTGTAANTCTGAGAAGCGCATTTTTGTCAGAGTAGTTAGGAATGTAACGAAAAACATAATTGAAATCCTAAAGTTCTCTGTAAGAATTTTTTGTCAACTGGAGTTTTAAGTTCAGTTATAGCTTTTATCATATCTCTAGATACTGACATACCGTTTGACGTAAACATGTGTCCGTGAAATTCAACATTTTTTGAATGAAATATGCACTTATTAAGATTAAAGTTAATTCCTTTTCCCATGGCTCTGGTTAACCTTCTCTTTAATATTTGCTTTAACACTTTACGGTTATCAGCCCAAATAAATGTATATTCCTTCAACATTTCTATATTTGGAATATCTTCAAATGTAGTATATATCACCTCATGAAATTTCTCTGGGGCATTTCTCACTCCAAATAGTAGTCTTTGAAATTCATAACGTCCTCATCGAGTCTGAAATGTACATAATTTCAAACTTTTTTCATTCGAAGGTATTATTCAAAAACCGGACAAGGCATCTAGTTTACAAATTTTTTTTGTCTCAGTTAACTCAGGTGCAATTTCGTCTATTGTGGGGGACGGAAAATGAGCGCACTGAAGTGCCTTATAAAAGTTACGAGGATCTAAACTTAATATAATTGTGGCATTTTATTTTAAAACTACAAACCATTTGATTAACCCACTCTGTAGGATCGTTGGTACTTTATATTACTCCCAGTTTCTCCAATCTATTCAAGTTATCTCTTACTTTAGATCTTAAAACTACAGGCTTTATGCTTGGATCAGTCCGCAAATCTACTATACAGCAAACCTCGCCATCAAAATTATTCCTGAATTTATCAGGAATAATGTGTTTGGGTAATTATTTCATAGCATCAACTCTATATAAAAGGCCTAACATTTTCGAGGTTCTAAGGCCTAAGAAAATGGCGTTTTCTTAGTTTTCTTATCACGAACAGCGGTTACAAAATTCTGAAACTGAAGTTTGTATTTTCGCCAGTTTGTTGATATATATTTCGTTATTTTGATAGTGGGGCTAAATGCATATTCATTTTACAAGGCTTGAAATTTGGCAGAATCCTTTACACAACAAGCTTATTGATAAATAACATAATAATGCCGCAGCCACCATGTTGTTTTTAAATAAAACATATTATCATGGTATTCAGCATAATCTTATGAAATGTGATACATCAGAAAAAAAGCTTGTTTAATTGTCAATAACTCCAAACAATATAAAGGATTTTGNAATCTTATGAAATGTGATACATCAGAAAAAAAGCTTGTTTAATTGTCAATAACTCCAAACAATATAAAGGATTTTGAAGGCACAGTACACATAGACTCATTCCAAAGAGATTGCATTTTGCAAGATTAATTATGAAAATTATATTCGAAGTGAGATACTGGTATTATTTTTCCATACTTGAATAAAAACAAATGTGCTTTCTTTTCACTTATTTACTAAATTTTAATTTTATTTATCAGATATATGTTTTGCACAATGAATTATAACGCCTCCAAGATATTAATATTATGTGTAATATTCGCTTAAAATAGTATTCATGTTCAGACAGCTTCGATATAAATAATTTATTTTTATAACCTTATTTAATTTGCCGCAGTAGTTCGCCTTTTTAAAGTCTTGTGNCTTATTTAATTTGCCGCAGTAGTTCGCCTTTTTAAAGTCTTGTGATGTCGGAAGCATATTTTTTGTGAAGCACGATTCTGATTGGCTGAGCCCGACAAACATCTAATAAATTTTATAACCGACAGAACCTTCAAATGTTTAGTGGAATCTGGGGCCATACGACTTTTCCAAGCAAATGTGGTGGCGTTTATGACGTTTTTCTGACGTCACAACAGTCCAACTTTAACTGACCAAACTTATTGGGAGAAATATGAAGGAAACATGTGAAAGTTNGACGTCACAACAGTCCAACTTTAACTGACCAAACTTATTGGGAGAAATATGAAGGAAACATGTGAAAGTTGACAGGAGTTTATGGCTGCGGAGTTTGACGATGGAAGAATTTTCGCCGTCAAATGCGCTGGTGTTCCAAATATGTCGCTTTTAACCTGACGGTAAATGGAGAAATTATTGTGTATAAAAGATTGTGTTTTGCTATAATTGTGATATGTACATGCCCCATACTAACTTTATTTCGTAGTTATTGTTCATGTCCTCCAATGATGTTTACAAGAGCAACTAATAAAAATATAACTTTGTCAGCGAGTGTTTATAAGCATGTTTATTCCAAGGGAAAAACTTCAGAAGTGCGAAATAAATACAGCTCTCATTAAAAGTAACTTCGTACTGTCTCCTTCCCCTTGATAAATCGTGCAGGATAGTCCTGAAAACAATATTTTTAAATTTCTTAACTAATTTCTTTTCGATTGAGATGTCATATTTATATAAATTAATTGAGTAGGCCAACGTTTTGCCAAAACCAGTTATACGACAGGATATTAGACAACGTGTGCGTATTTCGTAATATTTCCACTCTAGTGTTAATAACAAAGTTTATTCCGAAAGTAAGTTCTAACAAAATATAAATTGGAAGATTTTACACAATTATATTTACTTTATGTAAATAACAATTATTCTCATTAGTTACATACGAGACGAAAAATTCTGTGCTTATGCAACACCAGTGAACCCTGGCAGCAAAAATTCCTAGTTGCTAAACTAAAACGATTGAGCATCGCAACCTGAGTAGAATAAACCTCACCGCTATCTGCATTGCCAGGTGTTCGTGAATTGCTTGGCAAAATTTGGATGGGTTGTAGGGGACGCTAAGACAAGAGGTTTATGTCAAGGATGCACTCGCTGACGTCTTCTCCGACGGTACAGGCGCGGAAGGAAGCCTGGCCCGTGGCTTGAATGCAACGTCACTGCAGCCTTAGCACCTTGGCGAAGTGTTTAAGAAGGGGGGGGGATATCGCAAATGATCATCCAGCGGCAGTAATCCACAGCGGTACTTCAATTGCGCTCGGCCTTGTCGTTACGAAGGACACGTGTCCAGTGCATTCACGCTCGCCTCAAGGCCAGTCCTTGCCAAGCAGCGCCATGCCACCTATCACTCCCCTATTCACCCCCCCTCCCTTGTCATCGTTCCTGCGAACAACCCTCCCAGGCTATTTATTGTACCGGCCAGCGCCACGTCTTGCCTTAGTGTCCCCTTCAACCAATTCAAGTTTGGCCAAGCAATTCCTGAACACACTATTTTAACAGATATATTAACTCGTGCATGCCCAGTAAAGTTGGTAACAATGGAGGGAGAGTAGTTCCATGTTAAGGAAACATTTTGTGAATACAGAAATTAGTTGTTTTTCTCTCTGTTCTTTTTAATGCATGTAACACACATTTATAAAATATTTACTTGTCTAATGATTTGACAGTTTCACTTGACAGAGACCTGAATAGCGATCAGACCCATATCAATGTTAGTTTTACATGCGGTGCGCGGAGGAATACACAATGTGCATGCAGGTATATCTTAAGCAGGGCTTTCAAAAGTCTCCAGTTTGCCGTAAAAAGCCTGTATCAATTTTACATTTAAAGTTAGTATATTCAGGTTACTTTGTGTGTGTATTTAGATAGTTACTAACCATGTCCCATGATATTAAATTTTTAAGGAGGTAGTTTTAATCGAAATAAGAATGGCGTTTAAATGCAAAGTAAAATTCAATAATCATGCATTAGTGTATTAAACTAGTAGAGTAACGACAAGATATGATTTAATTAACATCTGGGCGACTTGCTAGCAATGTTTTGTACCAATAGATTTATGAGTTGATTCTTATGTAAACATTGAATGTGTGTGTCATTTTTCAGAAGTAGGTACAAGCAAGTGTATATATAGTGTATATATACATATATATATATACATAGTAAATGTATTAACCATTCGCAATTAGCATTCTGTCATAAAAGCAGGGACTGCATACGAGCAACAAGAAAAATCTTATTAAAAATAATATTGTGAATGTGTTGACCCCAGAGAAGAAAATTATTAATATAGCTCAAAATTATCCCCTTTTTTTCAGAAACCATGCGGAAGTACCCAACACTTCCTGTTTTGGAAAGAGTATGCCTTCAGGATTACAAAGTTCCGGGTACCAACATCACAATAGAGAAAGATACAAGAATTGTAATCCCTGTGAGGTCTATCCATTACGATCCTGATTTCTACCCGGACCCAGAAAAATTCGATCCTGAGAGATTCAGTGCTGAGAACAAGCGAACACGGCCCAACTACGTCCACCTACCGTTCGGCGAAGGACCGAGAATATGCATAGGTAAGTTATTTATTTGGCTGTTGGCGTCAGTGGTAGTTAAGTAAGTGTGCTAAAATTAATACGTCAAAATATGCTGTGTCTGTAATTCCTATTCTCTTGACGCTTAACACTGCCTTGATAGTATTAGCTTTAGAAATTGACTTTAAAAGAGGAGTTTTAATATTTCTGAAATACGTGTCCATTTTTCTAACACTTATGTGTGATAAAAATATTTTGTAACAAAAATATGCAATTTCCACTCTCTAAGGTTGCACACAATAGCTCTTTATCCACTTCAGATTTAACATAAAAATTAAATGTTTAACAGAGGACGTTAAGTCTTGTAGTACGATACAAGATAATGTGACAGTTAATTTTCAACCTACAATGTGTTTTTAAAATTCTTTGTGTGCCATAAGGAGTTTACCAGAGGTATTGTGGTGGTAAAGTTATTTGCTGAAATGATCAGAATTGTACACTAGTGTCCAGACAATGATCTCAGTCTGAAATTCTGATTCCATTTGAGACTGATTGGTTCAGCAAATATTTGTGTGTTGCAGGCACCTTGGAGAACTTTCCTAGTAGCAAAAAGATATTTATCAAACCAACGGCAGTTTAAAGCTGCAATTATTTAATACAGGTGTTGAATAAAACTGTCTAAAGTTAAGGCTGTTCACTGTAATGTGAGTACTTATGAAAGACCTGCTTAAGATCTACTTTTATGTGCATTGCGTATTCTTCCGCCATATGTACAATTAACGTTGCGAATGGCCTGACGACTTTATTTACGCTTCTGTAAAGTGGAAACTGTGGAAGTATTAGCAAAGTAAATATTTTACAAATGTGCTAATTTTTTCACTTATATGCATTAGAAAACAGAAAGTAAGATACATAATTTCAGTTTTGAAAACTGTCTAACTAATACTTTTAATTCAGTGCTACGTCATGGAGCTACTTTCTCTCAGTCGTTGCCAACTTTACTGTGCGCATCCCAATCAGTGTTCCCGTTACAATATGCGCAGGAATGGGGCAGTGACATTTTTTAAAGGTTGATTTCAAAAGTGCTCACTTTACCTTTATATTCACGTATTTTTTTTATAAAAACACATATACTCTTACATGAGTACACTTAGATTATTCCCCTAATTAGTGGGATCAAACTCGTGAACCCAATGACTTCTGGGTAATATCGGCGAAGTCTGCTTTTTCCGCGAGCAGAAATGTCGGCGAGAGCTCAACTTTTCGGCGTGGCTTGTGCGGAAAACGAAGACAGTTTGTGATTGGCTTTTCTAATTTTTACTTTCTCTCTCTCTCTCTCTCTCTCTCTCTCTCTCTGTCTCTCTGTGTGTTTGGCATATATGTGAAACAGGCAATACACAAGCGGTTTTCACTCTTCACTGAAAAGTAAATACTTCGAATTATTTCGCAGTAATTTTTCAGTCAATATTTAAAAACCAAACTAGCCGAGGCATAGGGAACATCTCAACAGATATTTATAAATCGAACTTATGTTCTTACATAATTAGTTTCACATCTGTAACCGTTACCAAACATTACCTTACTATTTACATATTGCAATCCTACATTGGAAAAAACAGCGATAATTGATACTCTACGAATTAAAAAATAACCTTTAAGCAGACTTTCATTTCATGTCTAGCTTTCATTTTTATGTCTGGTCGCTAATTTTCATTCCGAAGATTTGTACGAATAATCGAAAATGAAATGGATTCACCTCTTTAGAAACCTCTCACCTATGTATTAGATTATTGGTTTTACATTTTGTTTATATTTAAAAAAAATAAATTACTGAAAGTACTCCTACAGCCACCTAACTATTGACCTTACACTGCAGTACAGACATAGCGCTATTGAACTACAAACTCAACTCGTATTTATGTCACAATGTAGTTTTGCTGAATTGTGGCGGAATTAATATTGTAACGTAATTATGAGTTTGTAGTTTCCTTGTCTTGTCTGTACTGCTGTGTAACAATAGATAGTTGTGTGTAGGGTACTTCCGTTTTTTTGTTTTTAATATATACCATCTAGAATATAACTGGCTAAGTTTCCACTTAAATGCCGACTCACGTAGAAACTACTTTTCCTTTAGTTGTGCTTTCGTTTTTTTAAAAATAAAATNAGTTTCCACTTAAATGCCGACTCACGTAGAAACTACTTTTCCTTTAGTTGTGCTTTCGTTTTTTTAAAAATAAAATTGTTGTTGTGTACACACTAAGTTTAAGATAGGATTGTCTATGAAAAATTGTGTTCAAGTGCAACCAAATATACTTTTTTGGGGTCTAAATATATACAAATATTTAAATATTAAGACCCCGAATGTAAACGTGTGCATGTAGCGCCAATNTTTTTTTGGGGTCTAAATATATACAAATATTTAAATATTAAGACCCCGAATGTAAACGTGTGCATGTAGCGCCAATAATCTCATTAAACCCAAATTAGCGAAAATTTGCACCTATCGGCTTTCTTTATTGCATAAATTTTCAAATCCAGAACTTGCGTAGAGTATTCAGAACGGGTAGTGAATCAGGCACCCATAACTCGTATATCCCACGACGCTCTACTTTTGTTTCAAAGACACCGCCGATCTCTCATATGCCCCCGGAAGGCCGTGCTGCCACGAGACCAGGAACCGAAGTTCCCAGAACTCGTTTAGAGGGTTTGCAACAAAAATGCAGCCCGACACACTTGGGTCAAATCATTGAGCCGGCGGCGGGCTGCTGTGTATATGTTTTAGCTGGGCTCCGGGCCTGTATTCATAGCTGCTAACCACTGTTGCTTACTTAGTAAATTCACGTGTAGGTGTTATCGGCGAGGGAGTGAAGCTCCCCACCAGTGTCCTGATTGGGGTGTTGTAGTGTCGTGATGTCTGTAGAACATTTTGTGGTGGCATTTTTTTACTAATTCGGAAGTGAAACTGACTGAAATGACTGTTGAATAAGTAGGGCCCTATTAATAGATTTAAACGGTGAAATTCAGGGTTATTCAGATTTATAATGTAGTAGATGTACTGTAATCAGCCTCCCTAATGGAATCATTTGTAAGTATCCTTATACTATAACCGACTGTAATTCCTTAATTCAAAATATTTTGGGTATTTTGTTAGAAATTTTTAAATTTTTTTTTAAATATTTTAATTTTTGTTTAATTTGTAAAATTTAGTGCTTCGTATTTCAAAATACGCACGAACGAAATTAAAACTTAAACTTCTGTACAATAAATGGAAGTTGGAAGGATGTGGGAATCGTGGCGAACGATACTACTGGCCAGTGGGTTTACTCAGTAATCTCCCGTTTCAACCCGCCACTGCATTCCGGCGCTGCTCCCTACTCAACTCAATTCACTCTCGCCTGCTCTCAAGACCTTGATTTTAAGGTACGCCCAAATCTCTCCACTCCACTCCATTGCTACCCCTTCAGCCAAACCATTCTAAATTTTAATTTCTTATAACATTTCTAAAAAATTTTTTATTGAAATTTGCATATTTAAAAAATAATTTTAGCTGTTTTTATAAAACTTTTTGGAAATTTATAAAACAATTTTGATAATTTTTGTGTTTAAAGTCATCTAAGGTAACGGGCACGAGGTCGGGGTCAAGTGTCAAGGTCACTGGTATAACACAGGGGGTTCTTAGTAATGTAATATGGTAGCCGACTTTTACGTATTAATTATATTTTTTACAATTTTTCTCGAGTGTTATCGAGGTCATTGCGGTCATGGTCAATGGCATCCAACATGGTGGTCGGAGTCATCGATGTAATTTTTCCCTTGATTTTTAAACTTTTTTTCAACTTTTAAAAATGTTTTTGACTTTAAGGTCATCTAAGGTTGAAGGTCAAGTTCATCAACATCTAACATGGCTGACGATATGGACACTGGCCAACATGTCGAGGGCCAGTGGTGTCAGGAGCTTAGTCGATCAACCTGTCTTCAAACGCCGTACCTCCTACATGCACATTGTAATAACATCTTTAAATAAGTTTTTTATTGCTTGTTCAATTTTTGATATTTTTTTTAAGCTCTAAATTTTTTTGGGATTTTGTATAATTTTTTTGGTTTATGGTCATTTAATGTTACAGGCATGTGATCAAAGTCACGAGTTAAGGTCCAAGGCCACCTGGATCCGACATGGCGGCCGGTCGGCTCTATGCGCTTGTGCCCTCCGTGTGTCTCGTTTAAAATATATTATGCCCGACTCGCCATAATCATACTACTCACTGCATTCGTGGGCACTCAGTTTAATAATATTTTGCATTAGAGCTGTTTATTACCTGGCAATACCAACACATATATTTTCTCACAGTTTTTATTCACATAAACTATAAATTAAATCTTATAATTTATAGATAAAATATGATTAAAATTTAAATTTAACATAAACTGAGATACTTTTATGTTAACACTAGTATAAAACGCTTGCGATACATAGTGTTTAGGGAACAACTGGACAAGCCGTACATGGGGTGATTTTTGAAAGGCTTGATAAAAAGTGTAAAGATACTGCGTTTTGGCTATACTTTTGCGTGCGAGGGCTATAGTGTTGTGCTCTTGTTTGTCAGGTATGAGGTTCGGGCAGATGCAGGTGAAGACGGCGCTAGTGCATATCCTCACATCCTTCCAAGTGAGTCCTTGTGCTGACACACCCACACCGCCATTACGACTCAAGCCTATGAACGTCGTCAACATTCCCACACAGGACATCGTTCTGGCGTTCAACAAGCTCCACTAAGCAGACAGATTTTAGTTGAGATTCCTAGAAACATTGTCATGTTTCGTCTTCAACTATGTCCGACAACACATTCTGAAGAGGATTATTTAATGAAATCCTGCTATCAGATTACTTTTATAAAACATACATTAATATATTTCCATCAAATACCTGTATTACTCTCTGGGATATTAAGAACATTTGAGTAAACCTACATGTACTGTAGGTTTTACAAATTACACACACAAAGTGTAAAATTACCAAAAACTTGTATGTGTTGATTTAAACTTATTTTTTACGGTGTACCCAGCTGGCTGTAATATCCATTGTTCAGGCACGCTTTAACTAAATAATTGTGCATTTCGGGCCGATATCGTGGATGTCTTTCCAGCTGTTTTATTCGAGAATTATCATCTTTGAATACGGAGGCGTTACTCTGCAAGATGATGAGCAAAAGGCAAAACCTGGTTGTCCTTCAGCCTAATGTAGTCGTCGTAATTCAAACTTTCTGTCACCTCAACCAAACGACCCATTTCCACAAAGATAAAATACCCCCAGGACATTAGAGAATCATCTCCGGCTTGAATCACACCTCGTACATTGTCCTCGTTGAAAACTTTTTGAAGTCTACGATGAATACAACACCCATTATAATTTCCGTACAGAAACACGAGATTAATCTGACCAGATGGCACGTTTCTAGTCATGAGCAGTACACTGTTGGTGACTCTCTTCACGCTGTAACAAGAAGATTAAGTGAACAAAGGACTCTTGCGTGCCACTCAGGTCTATGTCTCCGTGCTATGCAGTTCCTTTCAGGGCGTGCTCTTTCATAAAGCGGCCGTGAAGGACCTGTGATGACTTCGGGTAGTAATTTTTTACCCGGGAGCGAAACTATTTTAATTCACAATCCGCAAAAAAAGAATAGATTCCTGTCCATCAGTTTGGTTACAGTTTAGACGAGAATTTCGTGTAGAGTGGGAGTTTTTGCCATTACTCTTATGACCGAACGTTTTGATGTACAAGCAAATTCAATTGTTAATTTACACTGTGGCCTTTGGTGCGTCCAAACCCGAGTGAGCACCATTATCTGCACAAGTCTCGCTGGTCTCAGTCAGCAATGCAATGGCATCGCTCAGTCACCAGCCTACGAAGCAATGGCCTGTAGGTGTCCCCACGATTTCCAAGAATATTAAGAATATCTTATGACATTTTTGGAAAGTTGAGTACAATATGCTATCATATTTAGTCTGTCCGAAGGGGATAAATTACACGGCATCAGTAGTGCCAGGTAGTTACTTCTAGGCCAATTCGGAGCAAGACAGGCCTAAGTGCCATGTGATTAACATGTGTAAGGGGTATGGGAGGGGGACCCTAAAGTGGTGCTATCTTTAAACATGGGAAACAGGTCTTTCTCTTCCCACCAAAAAAAAACCCACCAACGTGTTGTAATTGGCTGATAGGTTCTCCCACCTACGAGGAGGTGTTTTGTGATTGGCCAGTATGTGTAGGGATACACTTTTATAGTTGTATATAAGCGACATTAGTAGGACTTCGAAATACTTTGCATGACACAAACTCCCACTGGTATGTGAATTATTACCCATTTATATACAGAAAAATCCTGATATCAGTTGCTACCTATGGTGTGAGAACTGCAGCCCAGGGAATCCCAGCAGTTGAAAGAGAAATGTACACAGAAGCCCCACATCTTATACGGGACTGTTTAGTACATCGAATGCAAAATATCGTACAGCACTGCAGTGAAAACGGATTAGTTGTTTATCAACAAAACGTGTATATAAAAAATTAAGAGTGTTTATTAATTTAAAAAAATTGTACTCTTGTATTGCAAGGTTTCAAAATGAACATAGTTTTACAGTTGAAGAAATTGCAGTATCGTATTCAGGCGAAGACAAATCCACAAAAGTGTTAACATTCAAACCTTCACTTCGATGTAAAAAACTGGACTCAAATATGCAAAGTAGGTTTCGTTTACAAACATATAAAGTTCACGTTCTGAAATGGGACTGAGTACAATACCCGACAAGGACAGACTTGAATGTATCAATTAAATTTTAAATGAGGAGTATTCTGTTTATGTATTGGGTAAATCTCAAAAGGAAATTCTTAGTAGTTTATGTGGTGATAATTTTGAATTAATTAATGATAACAAATATTTATTTTCTGATTTGCAATTTAAGTCATTAATAAAGAACTATATTGACATGCTACACGCATGTAACAAAATAATGTTCTGTATGCAGTGTAAGAGTGAAGCTTTTAGAGAATTAATGTATTCTGATCTCTACTATGTTTAACCCTTTCAAACAATGGAAGTTGACAACAGTTAGCATAGTTTATATCCTTGCTAGATACCAACAATTACCAAGTTTCATAATTTTTTATTCCTAAAAAACTTACAAGCTATAAGTTATTTTTACACGTATTAATATATGATGTGAGACTCAGCGTTGAATAACATAAATAAATCAGTAAAACATTGAAAGGTGTGGAAAGGGAAAATAAATTATGCAAATTTTGAGTACTATGAAATACATATTGTGCATAATGAAATGGGTAATTGTATTAATGTATATATCAATAAAAAAATTGTATTTGTAAATTTTATACTTATGCTGTAGTAACATTGAAATCAAATTGTCTTGTAATTGATGTGTATACACTGGAAAATTAAAACATGGTTTTTAAATAATATATATGTATTCTGTAGTAAAATTAAAATAATTTTCTTGGAAATGTTGTGTACAATTAAAATAAATTTGTAATTTATCGTGTTATATAGTGAATTCTTTGTTTGAGCTAAAATTAAAATCACCAGTGGCTGCAAATCTAGCCTTTCACTTTTGCCATTTAATGTTTGGTAAATAAATTTACTCACACCTATAAAACATAAAACTATTGACTAAAGAACTTCTATATTTTCATCATTTTAAAGAAATAAAATATTTTTGTAAACCCAATAACAATATACTTACACAGTGTATTACTTTTACTATTTACCTGGTTTTGTAATAACCAACCAATTCGTAATAAAAACAATAAAACAGGAAGTACACTGAGCAATAATGCAATGAGCAACTGTAATAATAATGAGGCATACATTTTAGAAATAAAAATATTTAGAAGATACAGTAGTAATTATCTTGTCTTTATACAACATGGAATCTTTGTTCACTCAGTCTACATACATCTGGTCCATGGGAATCTGCTATATATAGGCCATACAATCATCTCAGCAAAAGTCTCATGTAATGTACGTAGACACTTGCTTGCCGAGTGTCGACAACAACGCACGTGAAGGAGCGACCCTGCCTCTCCTGCTACACGACTAGGATTTAGCTTTGCTTTTCGCGGCACACTCCCCTGAGATCTGTGGCCGGCCAGGAAACTGGTCACCTCGAGCCTAGCCCCTAGTGGGACTGCGGCCACAGATCACTGCACCGTTATTCAGTTTAGGAACTCGGTTTTTGAACACTACTCATGCACCAGGAATTTCCGGACATCCTCCCCCCCCCTCCCTTCTCACCGAGCGTCCTGCAGCTACCCGACGGGGCTGGAGTCTGTTGGGGGTGCGATGGATAGTGCTGGCCGTACAACACTTTTGCCAGATGCGAGATAGCATATCAGATTATCATATGGCTACACTGGGGCTGAAATGGACCCCTATATATCTAGATTCACGCCTGATATTATCACAAACACCAACCAAAGGCACTTGGACTATTTGGCACAAAGCATTGCGGCTGCAAAAGCAACTCTTCCTCTTCCACCTCCCTTACAAAAGCTTATGAAGGCCACAATGGCAAGCGAAACAACTGAGGAAAGAAGGTAAATGGAAACAGAAGAACAGCACATGGTAGTTGCTCCCAGGAAAGCAAGGGAAAACCAGGGCGACAACAACCGCCTCCGCACGGCGCCCCCAGTGGCTCCAGAACCAATTCCGGTTACAAACCGGTTCAGCCAGCTGCGGGAAGTCCCAGATGGGTTTCCCCAGTAACCACCCAGCCCCTCAGGCGCATCTCACCCCCGCACACAGCCCAGGTCGGAGACAACAAGTCCCAAGTTAAGCAGACTTACAGGATCGTAGCTCCTGCATTAGAAAACTACACATCAGTGGAGCGACTGATTAGTGTAATATCAAAAAACGGCTTCACCATTTCCCTTCATCGTGGCGGAAATATAATCAACCTAGTACCGTCCGATCACGCACTATTTACGCAGGCGCAGAACGCATTAAAGACCTCTGCCATAAGCTACTACACATTCTGCCCAAGATCAGAACAGTCTCAGAAAGTTGTTTCTGACCTCCCGTTAACCACGAGCGCACTAAAAATACAAGCACAGCTTACCGACCTCGGCTATGATGTTAAAGCCGTCACCCAGTTTTGTAAGAGCATCCCATATCCTAGCGATCCCACCAACCTCGAAAAATTCAGTTGCAGCCACAACACTACTCCTGTGTAATGGCCGCACAAAACAAAAACCTGCCACCCCTAGTTTCGGTGAATAGATAGGTTAAGTTAAACCGTGGTACACCCACGTCTGTGTCGGAAAAGGCCACAGGGCATTTCCAGGTG
>NQII01006787.1:11671-135805 GCA_002778355.1 Clitarchus hookeri | reverse complement strand
CCCCTATAAATTAACTAGATTCGCCTGAAAAAGTACGACAGCTGCTTCACTGATACCAACCCTAGCGTTTTGCAGCCAAGCCAATTTTGGCGGTAATCCACTGATTTATAGCATGAGTATTATTATAACGGACTCTCTGCCACTATTTTGGAGATACTCTTCAGGGTCGTTAACTACAACTGAGCTAACTTGAATGATGTTGCAATGACAGTTCAAATTTCCGTCTCAACAGGGAAAAGGATCACATTACTCCACTCTTTTTTCACCTTGTTATAATTCAGGCTCCTTTGCATGTTTGGCTACAGGATGCCAACCGTACTTGCCTGAAATATGATGCAAACGTCAGTCAGCAGTTTGTATCAAAATTCGTTCAATGCTGTACCGCCGACCCCAGTCAATAGGCTCGAGAATACTTGTCATCAGCTCCACGTCCTTTTGTAGTCTCGGTGATCGCGTGTAACCACCCAGGTCTCTCATCATGGCTATACAGGCTGTACTCCTGAAGTTTGCGAATAGGGTTTTTGCATGTGGGAAATATTATAGAGGTTGTTGACGGCCAGTCGGTTTTCCAAAGAATTCTATTTTCGTCCGTCTGTTCATCTTGTTGCCTGCTCCGTCCTTGTCGGCAATAATTTACTGTCGCATTTCGCGGATAGTGGGCACAGATGAATGACACTTCAGGAGTCTAATAAGAGGTGGATGTTAGCCATGGCATCTACATTTTCACAACAATTTATAAATGGGAGGAGAAAAGTAAAATTATACTTACAGGATATATGGAATATCATGAAATGTAGGAAATCGGCTGGGTGGGTGTAATGGTTTGACTAGTTGCCTGCCACCAAGGAGAACTGGGTTCGATTTCCGGCATGGTCGTCCCTGGATTTTCATATAAGAATCGTGCCGGATGATGCCTCTGGTAGGCGGGTTTTCTCGGTGATCTCCCGTTCATGCCCATCCTTACATGCCGGCGCTGCTCCATACTCACCTCGCTTAACCCTCATCGGTTCTCAAGAAATCGTTGTTAAGAGCCGCCCAAATCTCTTCACTCACTCACACATTCACTAATAAAGAGTAGGTAATATATCATTTGACAACCACGTCAAAATACGCATTTACTGCTTGCATAGCTTCAAAGCGAACTAGATATGATCGCCTAGCTTTGTGCAGTTAGAATTCTCGCCAGTAAATGGTTGAATGACGAATTTATGAAGCACTGGCTTACCCGGCCACGCACTGCTGTGACATAAAATATTTTGGTTCTATTCATTTCCGTGAAATTAATTGAAAGAAGTATTTGTATTTTCAAAATCTTTATTATCGAAGTACTTGTTTGTATACTGTTTTTAGTTTTAACATATTCCGTGCGTATGAATAAGTTGGATGGTTTTCGTACTCTAGAACACGACACATACAATTGGCCGTGTGAAAAACATTCTGTTTCTAAATCTGTTCCCCACATTTGGAATGACTGCCCTTGAGCTTTATTTATTGTCATTGCAAATTCTAATCTGACTGGAAACTGCGTCATTTTAAAGTGAAAGGGAATTTCCGATGGAATAAATGGAATTCTGGGAAGAAGCCCATCTTCTCCTTTAAAAGCACCTTTCAAGATGGTAGCTTCTATAGTATTACCCATCATTTTTTTTACTGCAAGGCGTGTGCCGTTGCAAAGTTTTGGTGGAATGATGTTAGGAAGTAAAATGACTGGCACTCCTATTTTCAATTTTAATATATGTGGAGGCAATCCTGGAACATCAAGTGAATTTAGTAATTCTGGTGGATAATTTACCTCTTCATTTTCGTGTAATGTTACATCCACAGATTCGTATGTGACATGTACGCTTGGGATTTTCTCAATGATGCTGTCGTTTATTTCGTAAACATCTTTATTTTTTGCTGCAAGTATTGCTCGCTCTCTTATCCAATTGTTATCAACATAGTTCATTGCGATGTTTGGAAATATGTGATCTATCAGTTCACCTTTAGAGGTAACTACAGTACAGAAATTTTGTGGAAATGTAATTTGTCCTGTAATGTTATCTGCAGGCAATGTTCCATTTCCAATTTCCAACAATTGGCGTGTAAATATTCCTGATGATGGATCGTTGTGCAATTGGACGCGCATATTTGTAGTTAGTTTGAATGATTTTACATGTTGCCATAAAGGTGAAAATTTAAGGCACGCATATATTTCATCTGCCGGTGTAGAGCGAGGAATCACAGGCAATGTTTGTCTGAAGTCTACTGCGAGCAATACTGATGAATTCCCAAATTTGCGAATACTTCCCCGCAAGTCTTGCAATGTTCTGTCAAGAGCCTCCAGAGATTTTTTGTGAGCCATTGTGCATTCATCCCATACTATGATCTTGCAATTTTGCAACACTCTTCCCATGCCAGATGTTTTGGAAATATTACATGTGGGATTTTCAGTTGCATGCAAGTTTAATGGCAGCTTTAAAGCTGAATGCGTCGTTCTACATCCAAGTAGGAGTGTAGAAGCAATTCCGAAGGACGCTAGTGCTAACGTAATTTTATTCTGCGATCGAACCGTCGCTAAAATGAGCGCAATGAGAAATGTTTTCCCAATTCCTCCTGGTGCATCTAAGAAGAAGAGTCCTCTTTAAATGTTCGCAGCATTAATTATTTATTCGTATATGTTTTTTTGTTTGTTTGTGTGTTTAGGAACGTTCGATTGTACGTATGACAGTATATCGGCTGTGTTATAGCTCTGTTAACGAAGAAATTCCCTTTCCAACGTAGCAGAAGCAGAACGATTGGATGATGGCATTCCCAATTGAGCAAGAAGCTTGTTCGCGATTTCTAAGCAGAGGTCCTCAATCATAATTAATACTTGATTGTAAATATCTGGCGTGAAATGCAGGTTCGGATACATATTGATTTATCTGAATCGTCGTAATAAGTCTTCAGCCATATGCGTCCTGATAGTGATGAAGGTGAGCAAGTAGTTAGTATGATTGCCAATAGCAGACGTATTTGATGAGGATTCGATGTTGCGTACGCATCAGCTAGGCAATCTTCCCAGTGTTTATCGTCTTCCAGCAATCGAAGTGCTTGGCATGCGGCACGGTACATGTCATGAGTAATTTTTCCGACAGTTCTTAAATGCTGGAATAAAGTCGGTCAGCAAACATTAACCAATAGAAGACGAAGATAAAAGCATTCAGCTTGATTGGGATGCACAGTGTAAAGTCTCCCTAATGTATTTTCTTCGAAGATACCATTGTGACCGCTAACTTGTTTTCCTCGCTTTCTTCTTTCAAACGATTTTCTGGTTTCATTCCACGTGTAATACATAAGAACTTCTGCTTATAACAGATTTTTTGCAAAAGTCATCATTTTGGCATAAGGAAAAAAATGCTGCGAGGGTCGTTGCTGGTGGATTGATTGCTCTATCTCATATGTTAGCCTTTGTGAAATATACTCTTTGATAGAATTCATGCATGTGCTTTGGGCTACCTGTGTATATTGCCGGTAATATTGTGAGACGTCCAACGTTAGTCGTATTACCATTATTAACCACTGCATCACGCAAATGAATATATTTTCCGGAACGAAGGTTTTGTTTATTTAATCGAATAAATAGAAGACGTTCTGATTCGATTTTCGCGATTTTCAACAACGAATTGATGAAATAATTGCTTGTATTGCAATATGTGGTTGTCTTCATTTTCGCGAATCATCAAACGATACGAATAATAATTCATTGCGCTGACTTTTTTGTTTGTCTCCCCACAATTGACTATNTGTTTGTCTCCCCACCATTGACTATATCTACCATTTTAATGTTGAAGTGATATCCATCGTGACCATCCCAGAAAATAAGTGGATATTGGAGAGGATCATAGCAACGACGAGTGTCGGATACTCGCTGCAATTGTTCATTTCTTCGATGAAGAACAATATCTCTGTCGTTGAATTCCTCTCCACTTCGTCAATTGATGGTGCATTGAATCTTCGCTCATGTTGACCGTCAGGCGTTTTGTCAGGTCGAATAACAATTTGATGACTATCAGACGGCATTCGGTCTAGTGCTGTTTTGAACAATCTTATTTTGTTGTTTTTGCTATGAAACATTTCTTGCAATTGAGAAACAATTGACCTTTTTATGACGGGAGCAATTGCGCAACGTGTATTCAATTCATCATTCTTGTTACCGATGAAGTATATTGGCAAGAACTTACTGCCGTTGTCTGGAAATGGGAGCAAAGAGCTCGCTCTATGATATATTTGGCCTTGCAGTTTGAAGGTAGGCATGAAATTGTCTGTAATTACGTTCATTCCGAAAGACGTCATTTGAAAGTATGAGTTATATTTACCTGATGTTTGCGAGGAAATGCTTTGAATCGGTAGAAAATCCGGCAAGCAAGCTTTTCAATGGCTCTGGTGGGTCGGCAAGTTTAGGCAGTTGAACTTTCCCACCGGCGCAACACATGCCTTTCGTTTCAGTATGGAATTTCATTGCTTTGCAACGAGGACATACTTCATCCATTGCGCCGATGACAACATGAGATGTTGTAATGTAATCTTCATTCGCGTCGTACCGGAAAGCTAGGCGACTATAATAACGGACTTCCCTTGATGATCAATCTTGGCGTCGTTCAGCTCTACTGATTGTTACTTGATATCTTAATTCTTGACGACGTTCATCTTAAACAGTGGCACGCGCTCGCCTTGCTCGCAAACGTTGATCAGAGATTCTGGCTTCATGTTGCTCCAGCGATTCCTGCGCACGTCTCTCAACCATTCTGAGCCGATCTCGTTCGTTTGCTTCGAAACGCTGCTCCTCAGTTTGGCTCTCAACTTCACGTCATCGTGCTGCAGCTCGGCGATTGCGACATCCGATGTTTGGTCTTGCGCGTGGCATTCTGAAAACAATCGAAAAAAAAAAAAAAACATTGAGAACAACAAATTGAAATGTTCAAACAGACAGCTGTCAACAAAGGCGCTTATTGGCACGAAAGCTAGGTAAAAATGAGCTTTTTGCAGATTGTGGTACCTTTGCAGGTATACAAATAAAAAAGAAAGGCGTACAAACACTCGTGGGAACGAAAGGAATGTTTATAAAAAAACAGAATGAAAATTGGTTGATTTTTTCAGGATTTATACGCGTCCGAACAAACGGACACAACATTTATATATATATATATATATATGTATATATATATATATATTAATATATGTAAGTATATATATTACTGCTTTAGTAAAATGAGCAGCATTGTTACAAAAGTATGGCTTTGCTTTGGCACGTATTCCGCGTTTTCCTTACCTTCCCCTAAGTGAATGGATGGAGTGTCACACCCAAGGAATGAATTGACACATTACAAGAACCTTTTATACTTAATAATTATTGTTCTGTGGCAGTTTTCAAAGGCTGCAGTTTATTTCCCAATATTAACATTTCATATGGCCACTGGGAAAGTAACCGTGTTGGCGTTTACAAATCCCTTAAATATAGCGTGTCGTGGACTCTAAAAGGAAACGTTAAAATTAGAAGAAGTAATGAGGACTTTGCACACTCAGTATTTATAACAAAGCTAATTTAAATATAAATTAAAAATATTAATTTTATCAGATTTTTCGGGAGGCAACGTAAGCGTTTCATGCTATCTCTTCAATTTTTTTGCCAATCTGTGCTCACACTTGACTCTTGTCTCAGAAATTTACTACAGTCGGTAAGCGTAAATTTAGCTATCTGATCATCAGAATTGATGATAACTGTGACGAGAACGAAGGCCAATTACATGTTTATGAAGGTAAGTGATAACCTGAAGTAGCCAGGATTAGACTCTTGACGTACACTTCACTCTCCGTCCAGTACATTTACCAGTAAAAACTAATTCATGTGATAGGAAACCAAGGTAGAAAGGACAGCACGAGACTACTTAAAGCGTAGTCCAGTGGCTTAAGGTTCTCGCCTACCTGGCGCCTGAACTGCGTTGCAGTGTGTTTGAAATACTCGTTTATCTACGAAACTGGGGCCGCGATGGATGAGCGGTTAGTCTGCTTGCCTCCCATCAAGGCGAACCGGGTTCAATCTTCGGCTGGATCACTCCCGGATTTTTGCATGTGGAAATCGTGCCGGACGATGTCGCTGGTCGGCGGGTTTCCTCGGGAATCTCTCGTTTCCCCCGCCCTTTCATTCCGGCGCTGTTCCATACTCACTTCAACCACCCTCATCGGCTCGAAAGACCCCGTTGTTAAGAGCCACCCAAATCTCTTCGCTCACTCACTTTAAGAACCTATTAAACGTGCTTCTAACGTGGTGATCTACGAAAAGAACACACATCAGACGAGGGCTGTTGAATGTTTTTAAGACGTCACGCACGTTAGAAACGCCATTTATGAGTACTCCATAATAGCTGTAAATGATTTTTTCAAAGTTATGTATTTCAAAATATACGCTTCGGATACATACAAAACTACTCAAGGGTCCTACTTTGAACCTTCCTACAGACGTTCCACCAATAAAATAATATGGTCACCCCTGAAAGTCCCATAGGTACACGCAGTGCGACGAGAACACTGGACGCCAATTGAGAGCCTTGCTCAAAGCCGATATTACACGATATCTGCAGCCGTACTTGGTCTTGTGTAAGCTTGCACAAGGCCTGGTGCGCGAGCCGGTATACCAGCTGCTATATGAGCCGCCATGGGAGATTCTTATTACACGACAGAAGTTCGCTTAGTAGCATTTGACACACTCGGAGGGTGCGCAGTGTGCGGTTTGTGGTAAATATGAACCCCTTTCGAGGAGATGCTAACAGTCAGTAACTTTCGTAAGCCTATAAAAAATTAGCTAGCCCAACTTAATATTGCTATTTTACTATACGCCTTTTATTTAAAAGTATTGCTTACTAGTATAGTGACATTCATTCTCGTAAAAATGATGTGAAATCACTAGAGCACGAGTGTGTAATTTTTAATTTGGACGAAAATTACTACCCGTTTGCAAAATAAATTTTTCTTTACATACCAAGTTATTATTCGCATGTAACATTTAATGATAAAAAAAAGTTAGGGAACGACGGAGTTTTGAACTCACGCCTAATATTCACTTGTTTTGGCTTGTAACGCGACTTTACCACTGCAATACCATTGCTCACATGATAAAACCTGTTCGTATATTTTAGATGAACCAACCGTTCGAATTAATTTGTTTATAGAGTGGGTCAAGTTTTAAGTATTTAGAACGGTTTTAAACAGTTATTAAAAGTTGTCATCACCGATATTATTCGTTTTTTTCGAATGTTAAATCTATATGAAAGAGTTTTAACCCCACGGATGTATAATCAAGATGGTGGCGTCCTTTTCGGTTTCTTCATCAACTCGTTTCGAGTTGTAGCCACGGGGACCGCCCTATGCTCTGAAACAGCGATGTGATTGGCCAGGTACGAAACCTGGTATGAAACCTCCCACGAAAAATAGGATATGCCCAAGTACCAAACCCGGTACGAAATCTGGCCGTAGAAGGCGGGAATTGCCACGATGGGTGGCCACACTAACCCGTATGCCGGCCACTATGGCGGACTTTGTACAAGCTTTTAATGAACCTGGTATCGTGTAATATCGCCTTTATGGGCCCTGGTCAGGGATGGACAACCATATAGCATTTATTGAAACGCTTTTTCTGAGCCTTGAGCACGTAGTTGGGGCACCTAGAACTGTGTGGCGCTACTGGTGGGTCTTTAACGTTTTCAGTGCCATCTCGAGATAGCAGACGACACTTTGTGCTGCCTGTCCTGTAGAATCCCACTCCACCCCTCAATGCGTGGTCTAACGAGTTCCCTTTGAACCTAGTTGCTTTCACGGAAACACAGTGTATTCCAAGATTTATTCTAGGAATAATGTTAGTAAAATACTAATATAAAAATAAATTAGAAAATGTTTTCTTTTGTATGTATAATAACTTCATACTTCTGTCATATATCCATTTATTTTAAACATAATATACGTCCTCATGTTTTATAGTCCTCCAATACCAATAAAGGTTTTAAATATTCTAGCAGTTATAATGTCCTTGTTCGTCATTAATTTTAAAATAAAACCCCTTATTCCTATTAAAGTCTACGGATAAGTTTTTCTCGACGTTTCTTTCGTAATGTATATACTTACGTTGAATAATTATTTCATTTAAAGGCGTAAGGTTTAAATGTCATTATAATATCTGGCAAACGAATCGTCTTTGATATATACACTGAAAAGCCGAAAAAACTGGTATAGACGTGCATATGCAAATAACAGAGGTATGGAACCGATCAGAGTAACGCGATGCGGCCGGCAGCTAGATCGGTTACTGTTGCTACAATAGCAGGCTATCAAGATTTAAGTGAGTTTGAACGTCGTGTTATAGTCAGCGCACGAGAGATGGTATATAGCATCCTCGAGGTAGCAATAACATTTGAATGTTCGCGTACGACCATTTCACGAGTGTACCGTGAATATCGGGAATCCGGTAAAACATCACATCTTCGACATCGCTGCGGCCGGAAAAAGATCGTGAAAGAACGGGACAAACGAAGACTGACGAGAATCATTTAAAGTGACAGACGTGCATCCCTTTCTCAAATTGGTGCAGATTGGATTTATGTACTGCCCTGCAGGATTCATGGTGTGAATTGCCTCCTGCATACCTTCAGACATTAGTCGAGTCCATGCCACGTTGTCTTGCGGCACTTCTGCGTGCTCGGGGGGAGGGGGGGCCCTACACGACAATAGGCAGGTGTACCAGTTTCTTTGGCTCTTCAGTGTATAATTCACTAGGCGTAGACACACATACATGGCAAAGGATAACAGTCGGAAAACTTTCTGTTACATTAAACTGTTGGTCAAAGTAACGAACATCACCTTGTCAATGTTTACAGAACTATTCCCACAATTTTTTTTCTTAAAACTATTTATCAAAAAAATAATGCAATTTTTTTGGATTACGTCAGAAACATAGTCCTTACATCAATTTATTCAGAATGCGGCTTAACAAAGCATAACTTTCCTGGTCATCTAAAAGAAGTGATCAATTGCTATGAAACCGCTTCAAAAAGTTAATAGTTTGTTACGTTTCTACAGAATTTTTTTCCTCCTGGCCAACACGAAAAGTGCTCCTCGAAGATATGGCGTCTCATTCACCCAATAACCTCTTCTCTGTAGCTATAAAAGTCATTCATTTTAAATTTCATAAAGTTTTATTTATTTATTTTGTGTGTAAACTAAGATGTCCGCCTTTCTCGAGCATTATATGGTGCGCATAGTTAACGATACAGCACTCATTAAAAAGGGTTAAATAATATACATAGACGTATGCTTATGTGTATAATTCGTAAAGTGCCCCAGTTATGTTAAATATTTTCATTTATATCTATAGCGTATTATTTTACACAGAATTATATTCAGTCATTAAAGTACTCAAAATAAGATCATATTCGTTATTATGCCATAAATAAACGGGTATGTATAGGTTGCACGCCTCTCCATTATATTGCTTATAAATGCGACTTAAGTTTTGAACAACTAGCCGGAGTTGCCTTNGCCTCTCCATTATATTGCTTATAAATGCGACTTAAGTTTTGAACAACTAGCCGGAGTTGCCTTTAGCGTTTCTTTGCTCTAGTCTAATGCATGAAGCAAAATAATTTCAGGTAGATCGGCCCGCTACGTTTGCATTATATTGCGTCGTGGTACAGTTTAGAGTATAACTATGAAATCATCAATTAAATAAATATTTTTGTTTCCAGATTTTATGACGCGTATGTTTGTACATATTGGGTAGTAGTGCNAAAATCATCAATTAAATAAATATTTTTGTTTCCAGATTTTATGACGCGTATGTTTGTACATATTGGGTAGTAGTGCACTTTCGCTCAGTTTTTTTGCAAAACATTTAAATTAGTTTGCAGAACACTATAAAACTGTTTTTGATATTGTTGTCTAAATAAAAAAAACAGCGATGTAACAACTGATTTCCTCTCTGTTTTCCAACAGTATTATCGCGTATTGAAATTAGAAATGATTTAAACACGTACCACTTTTCCAAGCTTGTTTATAAAAACTTCAGCCGTGTCTGCTACATTCTGCTACGTTTGACACACTACTCTCTTAGGTGATGTTCTATTTCCTTCCTGATAAAATTTCAGATAATTAGGGATACAGGCTACTATATGTTAAATCTTCAATTTTGGCCTTTATTAAAATAAAAATTAAGATAATAAAAAAATAATAAAACAGGAAAAATTGAAATAATGTAACTCTTCTCCTCTACTTAATTTGAGGATGTAGTTTGATTGCATTCCCTGAAAGTATCCACGAAATTTCAACTATCGAAACACCATATAAAAGAAAAACCAAACACATTATTTATTTTTCCTGGGATGGAATCGTACTGTTCAATAGCTTGCTTACTCTAAACTCGTTTTATACACGCGGGTTGCATTTTGAAATTTAGCATATGCGATTTTGTTATATATGTATATCTAAATTAAAATGAGGGTGTGTATTGTTGTATGTCATTATTATTAAGTAAAATTAAATTTTTCTGCCTGGTCAGTATTATAACGTGTTGGGCAGATAATTGTGTACTGAATTGATGTATGTGCTGTAATGCTTTAGAGAAAACTGAAGTTAGTGATGGGTTTTTGTGCCCTGAGAACACCATAGCTACATTTGTCCATGAATAAGAAAATGTTTGTAAATCAAGTAACTGTAGAATCAAAAATAATATTTTAAGGCAATTCAGTGATGTAAAACGTGCTTAAAATGTTTAGTTAGATTTAAGAATGTAAACATTTCACTGATTTTCTATGGTAGGGAACAATAACATTTTACATTTTCCTTCTCATCACATCACGCTCTCCTATTCATATTCGTAACAAGTGACTCTTGATATTCATTCCTTGGCGATTTCAACATAAAGAAACTTTTGTTTGAAACATTTTCTGTTACTTCTGAAATGAACCGAATAAACGCAATGTCTCAAAGTGAATGTCTTGATATTCTACATAGGGATTGTAAACAGTCAATGCAAATGGAAAATTCTCTTATTTGGTTATTTGGAAATTTTGTAGATTTGAACTCATTGAATTTAAAATTATTTTTAGATCTTAACACTAAGACCACCGGCACCAGCTGATTACCACGAGGGGACAATTTGACCCCTTGTGAGTTACTTAAATTTTTTCATTTAGAAATGTTTTGAAAGTTATTTTGACANCACGAGGGGACAATTTGACCCCTTGTGAGTTACTTAAATTTTTTCATTTAGAAATGTTTTGAAAGTTATTTTGACAGTCTTTATGGAAATTAATATTGAATTATAAAGAAATTTTCTATACAGCAACAAAATATTATTTAAAAAAATAATATCACTAGTATTATTCAGCGACAAAACTGACATCACATAAAATCCTTTATAAATTTCATATAGATGAGACGTTTACTCCCAATACATTTACCACACATTAGTTTTCCGCATGCCGAGTAATTTGCCATTGTTTTGTTTTTCCTGTAGTTGCCAAACTTCTTTCGTGATTTCCCCATATCTTCATCACCCTCATTAACAATATGTGACTTAGTGTTCCTGTTAGACATCTGCACTACTCACAGTTCTTCGTACAGTTCCAGGATGAATTTCCTCTTTTTCATCTTCCTTCCAGTTACTTCTTTACACAGTATCCATGCATTCATACATGCCAAATCCAGCAAAATAACAGGCCAGCGCCATGATGCTGATTTGACAGAATACTTCCTCGCCATTTGGTCCATAGAGTCAACGCCGAATTTAGTTGCATTATAGTATTGGATAGTCTCAGGGGTATTCTTCTCATTGTCAGAAATTTTCACACATGGTTAGAGTGAGCAGAGTAGGATCACATTTTTATGAACTTGATACACTGTTAGTGCGGTGTCTTTGTGTTTGTACACATATGTTGCATGCAAATGCTGTTTGCAATTTATAGCAGTAGGTGGCACCTCCCTTCTGGTGCGATTGACAGTACCTACTAGACTTGTTTTCTTGGCCTTCAGTGCACGAAACAGTTCTACAGAAGTGAAATAATTGTCTATAGTTACATTTCCGCAACTCTTCAAATGTGGTTCCAGGAAGCTAAGAACTAAGTACCAAGTATCTGACCACAGTGTCGATCGTCTTCTTTTCCAAGAAAAAGGAACCCATTGCCTAAATATTTAAACTCAACATGTTTTGTTATCCAGAATTTTATCCCAAATTTATCTGACTTATTGACCACTTATTGTGTAAATGGATATTTAGCTTCCATTGGGAAGTGTGATGTTTATACCAGGCTTGTAGCATGCAATGCTATTTTGTACGAACCCATTCCACACTTATGACACTAGTGTAAATTTTTCGATCTGTTGGCGTTCACTTCGCGTAAGTCACTTATCAAAGCGGAGAAATCACATTATTTCGCAAAATCAATTTTGTGCCATGGTTTGCGTAAAGAAACTTGGNGTGTGTCACTTATCAAAGCGGAGAAATCACATTATTTCGCAAAATCAATTTTGTGCCATGGTTTGCGTAAAGAAACTTGGTCTACAGATACTTTATATTAATGTAGGTAACTCCAGGCATTTTGCAGCATAAANGGTCTACAGATACTTTATCTTAATGTAGGTAACTCCAGGCATTTTGCAGCATAAACCTCTCGAGCGTACATTATTGAAAAGAAAGCTATAAATTCTGCGAATGTGATGGTCCATGCATTGTCTTGTATTTTTTCCGAGATTCATGATCTGTAGATGTCGTGAAATGAAGAAGGATGTCTGGTGTCAGCAACAGTCTCCACGCACTTAGAGCAGAATTCTCCTTGATCTGTCACCTGGCGTGAAGTGTATGACCTTTTCTTTTAACACTTTTTGAGCTCCCCGTCTACCAAAAGTTTGCACCCAAAGTCAATCACTTCCCACTCAGTGCCAACCGTAGCAACCTCAATGTGACCAACAGGGAGACCCTGCATGTACACTCGGCACAGAACCTTGATATTGCATCGCTACTACTCCTCAATCGAGTAACAATTGCGTTTCAGGTGGCATCTTTTTGAGTGCACCTACTGCTACCTTCAACACTGCCAGCTCGTCGACTACGCATTGCCTGAACACAATCATCTTGGGGGGTGAGTAGTCTGTTATGATTGGTCGACATCAGCATGTTGTAAAATTTTCGGCTCTTCATCAGAATCTGTGTCGTCACTGTTCTGAGGTATATATTCATCACCACTAATCAAATCGTTACCACTGTTTTTCCTACTTGAGTTTGTTTCACACATACCCCGAAAATACCGGAGTGCCTGGTCTGTTGTTTGTCCATGACGACTTTTTCTCAACTTCTAATGTAACAGTCTAAAACCAAATATATTCTCTTCTATTTCATGACGTGTCCTGCAGTGCTGATGAGGAAATACGTCGTAACATGACCAAGCACTGGGGCAGCAGTAGATACTTTTCCTGGAATCGGCTCTCAAGACCTCGCTGTTAAGAGCCACCCAAATATATTGGCATTTATTGTAGACAAATGGCATGAGCGTGATTGCAATAACACCGTGCACACTACAGTTACAGAAAGCCCCTCCACCGACCAGTAAAAGGGGCAGAAAATATAAAACAATGCGCATGATATAGGCCAGCGTAACACAAGGAGCGGCATCTTTTGTCATCGGGGTAGCGGACCAAGAAATCGTGGATGTGGGTATGTCCGGCCGTCGTTAACCACCTCCTACAATCAGCCTCCGTCAACATGAACAAGGTGGAGACATTCCAATTAGATTTTATAGTAGTGGCGTGCGGTAATTAAAATTATTACAATTAATTAGCATCTTGGTATTCCATTTAAGCTCCCCCGATCAATAGTCATGTAAATAGTTATTGTATAATCATTGTGTTCAATGAACCCCATCTTATACTGTTGTGCTCTACCTAATCATGACTTATTATTTAGATAAACCCATTGGTATGAAATGACTTTAAAAGCTAATTGGTAACAAGGGGTCATTTTGACTCTCATCGGNTAAACCCTATCATATACTGTTGTGCTCTACCTAATCATGACTTATTATTTAGATACACCCATTCGTATGAAATGACTTTAAAAGCTAATTGGTAACAAGGGGTCATTTTGACTCTCATCGGTCGTTCTAGGTATGATGAATGTATTTGCTACGTTTTCGGACCAAAATATTTCCATACTATATCTGTATGTGAAACCAGAGAAACCAGGCTATTATGAATCGTTTACAGCATAATTTTGGTAAATCTCAAGAAGGGTCTGTTGATTAGTAGCAGATAAACAGATTTGGTGTCATGTCAAAATAGCTTAAAGAATTCAAAATGAACATTTTGATTTATTAAGTGTTAATTTATCTTCAGCATTTACTTATTGCCCGAAAACGTGACAGTTAGTTGTACTGCAACGATTTAAATTTGTAGTTAGCCTTAAATTATTTTCTGTGCTGTCCCAATGTGTTATATTGGTAATAATCAACAGTACAAATGAAAAGTCGAATGAAACAAAACTGAATAGACCTAATCATGTTTTTTTTTCTCAGTGGCGAGAATGATGGTGAACCACCACCCAATCCACTCAGTAGTGTGTATGGAGCTCAAGTATATAAACATAAAACAACGTACTGTTACATAACAGTTTCCCCTTAACATTAAACATGGCCCAATAATAAACTTTAGCGTGATAAAACTGTATAACGTAACTTCACCATCTAGTATACTACGTCAGTTGCGGTATAGATGGCTCGCTATATAGTGAGCACTTTTGAAATAAACATTTGAAAAAAATCACTGCCCTTAACTGCGTTTATATTAACACAAGCAATGACCGCGAAACTCACTGTTAAGTTGACAGAGAACTACGATAAGCAGTTCCATGTTTTAACGTCTTACTGGAAGTAAAGTTAAACATTGTTGTTACCTGTAATTCGTTTCTCTTTGCTGTATGCAAATAAGAATAAAAATTGTCGTGATTGCAACACACGTGTTTATAACTATTCCAAATCATCACCAGGCCGAGGCAACGTTCATGTTAGCTGGTCACCGTTTTGATTTGGTATTGGTTTTTCACGGTCCACACTCGCGTGTCAACAAAACTGTGGTTTACGACCAGCATGATTAAAAATTTTTGTTTCATCTCAAATAAAGTATTTGTTAATGCAATAAATAAAATATTTTCATACATGTTTTGAGTGAATTGGTATTGTTTGATGTTGACTTCTGTTGTTTTTCGACGTAGTTTTTTGTCCCAGAAATGTTTGGAATTTCACCTAATATGTCGACCTGGATAAGGTGCTGCTTCGTGCATCTGAAGTCGTTAAACCTCGAATATACTTGATAAAATATTGAATGAGTGTGTTTTGTTATATTGGCGTAATGTTTTACAATTATGAAAGCGTAAATAAATGTGTGCATGTTATTTAGTATTTAGACGATACCCAACTTACGATCAAAGACCTCGGAAATATGTCACTCGTGTTTAAACAATAACGACAATAACATGTTTTAAACTGCACGTGAAACATTACTTGAGTGTTAAAAATACGTTAAAACAGTACTATAAAGTCTGTCCGAACGGGTTAATTTATATGAGCTCATGTCGCAAACAGTAAGTACTAATTTTCATTACTATCCTTAAAAGTAAGTAATTTAGGGCAAAGGTAGATTCTGCATTAAATGTGTGGATTCAGTTTTATGAAATGCATTCCCATTAGCTATGTTTTGAGTTTTTAATATTGTGATGAAGTTATATTCAATCTGTGCACACATTAAAATTTAATAAGCGAAAAGTGATTTTTTTTTTCTTAAGCAGTGCTGTAGGCCCTGTCCTCGCAAACGTCAGTGTTAAGTGCTTTAAAGACTCCGTGGCNTTTTTGAGTGCACCTACTGCTACCTTCAACACTGCCAGCTCGTCGACTACGCATTGCCTGAACACAATCATCTTGGGGGGTGAGTAGTCTGTTATGATTGGTCGACTTCAGCATGTTGTAAAATTTTCGGCTCTTCATCAGAATCTGTGTCGTCACTGTTCTGAGGTATATATTCATCACCACTAATCAAATCGTTACCACTGTTTTTCCTACTTGAGTTTGTTTCACACATACTCCGAAAATACCGGAGTGCCTGGTCTGTTGGTTGTCCATGACGACTTTTTCTCAACTTCTAATGTAACAGTCTAAAACCAAATATATTCTCTTCTATTTCATGACGTGTCCTGCAGTGCTGATGAGGAAATACGTCGTAACATGACCAAGCACTGGGGCAGCAGTTGATACCTTTCCTGGAATCGGCTCTCAAGACCTCGCTGTTAAGAGCCACCCAAATCTATTGGCATTTATTGTAGACAAATGGCATGAGCGTGATTGCAATAACACCGTGCACACTACAGTTACAGAAAGCCCCTCCACCGACCAGTAAAAGGGGCAGAAAATATAAAACAATGCGCATGATATAGGCCAACGTAACACAAGGAGCGGCATCTTTTGTCATCGGGGTAGCGGACCAAGAAATCGCGGATGTGGGTGTGTCCGGCCGTCGTTAACCACCTCCTACAATCAGCCTCCGTCAACATGAACAAGGTGGAGACATTCCAATTAGATTTTATAGTAGTGGCGTGCGGTAATTAAAATTATTACAATTAATTAGCATCTTGGTATTCCATTTAAGCTCCCCCGATCAATAGTCATGTAAATAGTTATTGTATAATCATTGTGTTCAATGAACCCCATCTTATACTGTTGTGCTCTACCTAATCATGACTTATTATTTAGATAAACCCATTGGTATGAAATGACTTTAAAAGCTAATTGGTAACAAGGGGTCATTTTGACTCTCATCGGTCGTTCTAGGTATGATGAATGTTTTTGCTACGTTTTCGGACCAAAATATTTCCATACTATAGCTGTATGCTAAACCAGAGAAACCAGGCTANTTCCATACTATATCTGTATGTGAAACCAGAGAAACCAGGCTATTATGAATCGTTTACAGCATAATTTTGGTAAATCTCAAGAAGGGTCTGTTGATTAGTAGCAGATAAACAGATTTGGTGTCATGTCAAAATAGCTTAAGGATTCAAAATGAACATTTTGATTTATTAAGTGTTAATTTATCTTCATCATTTACTTATTGTCCGAAAACGTGACAGTTAGTTGTACTGCAACGATTTAAATTTGTAGTTAGCTATAAATTATTTTCTGTGCTGTCCCAATGTGTTATATTGGTAATAATCAACAGTACAAATGAAATGTCGAATGAAACAAAACTGAATAGACCTAATCATGTTTTTTTTTCTCAGTGGCGAGAATGATGGCGAACCACCACCCAATCCACTCAGTAGTGTGTATGGAGCTCAAGTATATAAACATAAAACAACGTACTGTTACATAACAGTTTCCCCTTAACATTAAACATGGCCCAATAATAAACTTTAGCGTGATAAAACTGTATAACGTAACTTCACCATCTAGTATACTACGTAAGTTGCGGTATAGATGGCTCGCTATATAGTGAGCACTTTTGAAATAAACATTTGAAAAAAATCACTGCCCTTAACTGCGTTTATATTAACACAAGCAATGACCGCGAAACTCACTGTAAAGTTGACAGAGAACTACGATAAGCAGTTCCATGTTTTAACGTTTTACCGGAAGTAAAGTTAAACATTGTTGTTACCTGTAATTCGTTTCTCTTTGCTGTATGCAAATAAGAATAAAAATTGTCGTGATTGCAACACACGTGTTTATAACTATTCCAAATCATCACCAGGCCGAGGCAACGTTCATGTTAGCTGGTTCATCGTTTTGATTTGGTATTGGTTTTTCACGGTCCACACTCGCGTGTCAACAAAACTGTGGTTTACGACCAGCATGATTAAAAATTTTTGTTTCATCTCAAATAAAGTATTTGTTAATGCAATAAATAAAATATTTTCATACATGTTTTGAGTGAAGTGGTATTGTTTGATGTTGACTTCTGTTGTTTCTCGACGTACTTTTTGTCCCAGAAATGTATGGAATTTCACCTAATATGTCGACCTGGATAAGGTGCTGCTTCGTGCAATTGAAGTCGTTAAACCTCGAATATACTTGATAAAATATTGAATGAGTGTGTTTTGTTATATTGGCGTAATGTTTTACAATTATGAAAGCGTAAATAAATGTGTGCATGTTATTTAGTATTTAGACGATACCCAACTTACGATCAAAGCCATCGGAAATATGTCACTCGTGTTTAAACAATAACGACAATAACATGTTTTAAACTGCACGTGAAACATTACTTGAGTGTTAAAAATACGTTAAAACAGTACTATAAAGTCTGTCCGAACGGGTTAATTTATATGAGCTCATGTAGCAAACAGTAAGTACTAATTTTCATTACTATCCTTAAAAGTAAGTAATTTAGGGCAAAGGTAGATTCTGCATTAAATGTGTGGATTCAGTTTTATGAAATGCATTCCCATTAGCTATGTTTTGAGTTTTTAATATTGTGATGAAGTTATATTCAATTTGTGCACACATTAAAATTTAATAAGCGAAAAGTGATTTTTTTTTCTTAAGCAGTGCTGTAGGCCCTGTCCTCGCAAACGTCAGTGTTAAGTGCTTTAAAGACTCCGTGGCNATTTTTTTTTCTTAAGCAGTGCTGTAGGCCCTGTCCTCGCAAACGTCAGTGTTAAGTGCTTTAAAGACTCCGTGGCTGGAAGAATTTTCACAAAACTTGCACCGAGTGACAAATATTACTGTAGGAGTATGCTGTCAAAATTTGGATCTAATCTGTTCAGCTGTTTAGTTTCATGACAGTAATTATTTTCGCTACGGTACTCGCAATGTTATAGCAACGCCCGCCATTTGCTTGCGCGTGGTATTGTATTAAATTATCGATTTGTGAGGTATTAACGAAATACAATTCTACTCGTACACTTAGTGAAACAAAATTCTTAGGTCATTTAACGATTGTGTAAGGCACGTTGTCTTCTGTATGAAGGAGTAAAACACTATTATCTAAAAGTTGCAGCTGTAAAACGTTTTAAAGTTGTACGTTCGAAACGTATTGGCGTTCTTATTATAACTGAAAATATAATTTTATAATTTTCCGATATTCTGTTAACGACTTAAATCAAACATATGTCCTCGGAAGTGTTAACCATAGTTAAAGGTGTATAATTGCGTCTAAACAGAAAAATAATAGTAAACATCATTAAATATCCAAAAACAAATAATTTTTGCTGAAATTAACGTCTACGTGTTTATAGTGATAGTTAAAATAAACGTTTTGGTGTTTATTTAATGAGTATGAAGGAGGCATATAAATCAGCTGACAAAAACACCAGCAGAAAGTCATATGACAGAGTTTATTTTGATAGGTTCTCGGAAANGAGGCATATAAATCAGCTGACAAAAACACCAGCAGAAAGTCATATGACAGAGTTTATTTTGATAGGTTCTCGGAAAGATACGCATGCAATGGGCTGGAAGTGTAAAATAAGCAGGACTTTCAAAAGTGCTCGTTTTACCGTAACAGTCTTTAGCCACACGCCCCCTTTAAAGGTGTAGTAACAGCTTCATNGACTTTCAAAAGTGCTCGTTTTACCGTAACAGTCTTTAGCCACACGCCCCCTTTAAAGGTGTAGTAACAGCTTCATCTGAATTATGAACTGTACGCTCCTGCGTGGAATAATTGTTTGGGAAAACCAAAGCTTTGTTTGATTTCGTTAACTGCAATTATATTTTCTCACAAAGAAAAAAATACGTTTCATTACGTCCTCACATCTTACGACAGCCGGGTGAATCAACGAAATTTGCAGTTCTCAACTCATTTACACTCAATACGTACATACTATACATCCATTTATCACCCATAGCCAGTAGAGTTATCATCTATAAGTTGCGTCTTTGTAATCTCGGCCAAGGCGATNATACATCCATTTATCACCCATAGCCAGTAGAGTTATCATCTATAAGTTGCGTCTTTGTAATCTCGGCCAAGGCGATATGTGGCACGACGTGACTATAACTATAACTCAATGTATTAAATAACCCAAATACAGTTAAATTTAGATATACGCACGGAGAGGAAGAGGCACGCACACCATTGAATCGAACACATTTAAAATCACAGTAATTTCAATAGGACACAGCACTTTCAAACCTCTCTTTACCTCATTATTTGGATATAGCTCTGAATGCAGTGGCGTAGCCAGACGTTTCTCAGTGAAAAAGAGGGAGGGGGAGGGAGGGTCAATTGACTGAAGTGAAGGGAGGGAGGACAATTCGGACAAATTATAGAAGAACGTTACCTCACAGTATAATAAATTTCAGTATATTGAAAAAGCAAATACATTTTCTTAATCACAGTTAAATATTATTTATAATTTTAATATTTTAATACTAAAAACAACGTAATAAAAAAATGGGGCGTTTACACCAACCCCACCGCCAACCCATCTACGGCCGTGTTTAATGATTATGGAATCTGTGTTCGCGTACGCGGGAAAAATTAAAGTAACATCTAAGGTACAATTAAATGCTCCTTTTTAGTTTGAAAAAAACAAATTTCCTCATCCTCGTTGCTATTCGCAAGGCATTCTTCTATTAGGAGATAAAAATGCACGAACTTTAAACAAAGCAATATCGCGCAGTGCTGTAAATTATGTCGTTGTAAAGTTAACTTTAAACTCAGAAATATAAATTTTTCCATACAAATAATATAAAGTACTTAATAACTTAGTCTACATTCGAGTTGTCTGCGAGACGATATATTTCACAATCTCCAAGATATATTTTATTTTACATAACCCACTACCGGCCAAAAAACTTTTTCTAGTACTAATATTACGCTGTACTGTGAAACGAAGTTAAGGAAATTTAAACATTTTTTCAGAGTTCAAAATTTGTGACAGAAAACAGAAGCTCTTTTAAGCAGTCTGCGTCCTATTCAAAAAGCTGCCCGTAAAGTCTGTGAAAAAAAATTACAGCATACTGTTCAAACTCTTCATCTAATTAAATTTGCGTATTTACACCTCCTCCTGTTTTCAGTTGAAATTTTTGCAACAACAATGCAGACACTAAGGTTACTTTTAATCCACTTAACGCTTTGTAGTATTTTACTTGTCGCAGAAATACGAACACTCGAGCGGTGTTTGACACCCAACGGAAGAAATGGTGATAGTGAAACCAACTGATTTTGATGCCGCAACAATTTGGTATATGAACGATATCAAAGCTTCCAACTCAACCAATAATTTTCTCACTTACGTAAACTAGCGATTTCAATATAACAATTATATAAATTAAAGACAACTATAATAAATAGCTGACTATGTACTAGTATAAAATATTGCGACAATATCGAAACAACAAAATCGGCTTTTAAATACGATATTGTTAAATATATTTTACGTCAAGGGCACATGTGAAGATGTTTAAAACGAAAGCAGTTTGGTTGCGAGAACACATATTTGTTTAGCTTAAAAAAATCTTCTAAAATGTATTTGTTACTACCAACTTATATTTTTCATGGTCTCGAAATACTGTAACTTTTTCCTTACATTTATCTTTGTGTGTTTCTTGAAATAAATATATGAATACGTATGTAAAATTTTAATCTTGGTTATTAATATTTTTTATATGTGTGTTAGATAAGTAACAATATATTTCAATTTGAATTTATCAGTGTAGTGGATAACTAAACTCATCTTCAATAGTGGAATAAAATACAGTTTGAATTCTTAAAAAAGCAACTTGTTATTTATTTGGAACAACTGATTTGTTAATTGTAAACTTATTATTCCGTATCTTGGAACAAATCATCTGCCACCGGGATAAACAGAATAAAATAAACATGAATACATTAATAAGTAAAATTGGACTGAGGCTTTGGTTGTCAAAAGAGCTTCCTCAAAAATAAAATATTTTAACTGCCTCAGTTTCGTTGCCAGGTATGGCATAGTGTATATCAACAAAGCTTTAAATAACTTAAAACATTTGATTTTAATTATTTTTCTATAGTTTAAAGATCGAGTTGTTAAATTAAGAAGTATAAAATAATCAGTAGAGTTAGTATTTGTCCAAGAAAATATTGCTATAAAACTAANCGAGTTGTTAAATTAAGAAGTATAAAATAATCAGTAGAGTTAGTATTTGTCCAAGAAAATATTGCTATAAAACTAACAGTGTGCTTCAGATCATTCCTAAAATATTGGGCGCTCAATTTGCTCAGTCAGAGTCTGGATTTTGAGTGTGTTAATAAAGCCATAAATTAACACTACCGCTATCTGTAGTAAATGTAACTATAACCTCATGCCAGAACGCAATGTTTGCTATGACTGCCTTAAAAAACCCTGATGTGAAAACTTACAGGCGAATTTGTTCATCCGTGAGGGCAGTGCCTTCATTGAAACAGGAATTATTATTCTGTTCTACGAAAGTATTTACAGGTGACGTTTTTATTTGTATATAATGCTTTCTAGTTAAAGTTAGTTACATATTTGCGTGCTTGGCAACGCTGCTTACTAGTCCTCCAAAACCACGAGTTTCTAGCAGTCGCCACCAGGGCGGCACGAAATTTTGTGTTATACACAAAGCCTGAGAGTTGACAGTCTGTAAGTCGTCTGTGTCCATGGCGCATTTAATGCGCATTGCAGCGTCACCGTTATCGCTCCCAAACTTCTCGGCCTCAAACGCGGATAACAGTAATAGGTAGGCAGGAACCTTAAGACGCAATCCGCTAAATTAGAGGTCCATTACTTTGGGTATATGGCTTGAAGAATGCCAGATCGAGAANGAACCTTAAGACGCAATCCGCTAAATTAGAGGTCCATTACTTTGGGTATATGGCTTGAAGAATGCCAGATCGAGAATGTCAGCACGTGATGAAGACACAGTTACCGTCCGGTTTTTAAGAACAAGACAATTATCGGAAAATTATTTTTTAACATTAAAGTAACCCGAGGTTTGATTTAACTAGTGCAAGTCTAACACTTCAATCTACTCCTGCATATCAAATATATAATGAAATATTTTGAGTATGATGTCTAATTGTCAGAAGCCAGTTGATTGCTTTAAGTAAGTAAACTGGCGCATTTATTCTGTTTTCTGCATTGAACGCAGTTGAAACAGTTGGCAGTGACTTCTCGTACAGCTGTTAAATAACCATTTTAAATTAAGGCAGTAGTGACATATAATATTACATTTTTAAAGGTAATTAATAAAACATTTTCACCACACTGTAAGTAATGGGAGGCGATTATATGGCATGTATAGTCATTTCTGTCATATAATATGCGGTAGGCGACATGNAACACTGTAAGTAATGGGAGGCGATTATATGGCATGTATAGTCATTTCTGTCATATAATATGCGGTAGGCGACATGACTTCGAATAGTGATGAGGCAGAAAATCATTTTTCTCATAGCAAGAAACATAGCAATGTAGTGCATTGAAGCTATACGTGCTATGCTATTGCACACTATATGAGCGCGTGGAGTGGTTACGAATATATTAAATACAAATGAGAGTCTTCAAGTCATGCATTAAGTAGGGGAGAGATGTCATCAATTAACGAGCACCTCCAACTGACCACTTTAATATCTCAGGGACTATTCAAAGCGCATGCGCTCGGGACGCAGTAAAGTACAAATGACCGAGCCACTACCTGTTAGAGAGGTTACCGATGTATGGGAGGACGGACGTGCATAGGAAAGAGTGAGATACGTTTATTATATAGTTGTTACTTTTACATAGTCTTATAAGGTTTGTGCACTACAGGTCATTTATAACAGAGTTATAATTGGAAGTGAATCTGAAAACTTGTTTTCTGGGAAACATGTCGTTGTATTGCAGAAATTAGTATTGATTATTTATGGTGCACTGCAGCCCGCTCAAGACAAAATGGGTGAGTGCTATGGTTGGACCAACAATCAGTGTCATGGATGGACCACTGATCCATCCATGGTATACTGTTACATCCATGGCATCACAATTTGGCAATGTGCCTAAAGTGAATAATACACGATACCTGATTCTGTAATGGAAACTGGGACAATACTTTATATATATATGTTTTCAACAAAATTATGTTGATTATTGTACAGTAAATATCTACAGCCAGTACAACCTGCATTTTGTTACAGGATGCCAGAGGACGTGAAATATGGAAAGTGGATACCTGAAAACATGATACAGCAGACAGGAGTGGTAACATCTGATTAAATGCAGCTTCTCGTGAGTATTCAATTCCTAAAGCGACGTTGACGAGACACTTCGAAGGTAAAAAATATTATGCTAATGAAAGTACCCAGGTGATTGGTAGCCTAGCAGACATTTGGAATATTTGGTTCAGCATGTATTAGACTTAGAAATGTGTTTGCTTGGTACACTGAAGAGCCAAAAAAAAACTGGCACACCTGCCTAATATCGCATTGGGCCCCCAAGAGCACGCAGACGTGCCGCAAGACGACGTGGCATGGACTCGGCTAATGTCTGAGGGTATGCAGGAAGCAATTTACACCATGAATCCTGCAGGGCAGTCCACAAATCCATAGGAGTGTGAGGCGGTGGAGATCTATTCTGAACAGCATGTTGCAAGGCATCCCACATATGCTAAAAAATGTTTATGTCTGGTGATTAAGGTGGCCAATGGAAGTGTCTAAAGTCATAAGAGTGTTCCTGGAGCCACTCGGTAGCAACTCTCGACGTGTGGGGTGTCACATTGTCCTCCTGGAATTGTCCACGTCCGTCGGAATACACAATGTACATGAATGGGTGCCGGTGATCGGACAGGATGCTTACGTATCTGTCACATATCAGAGTCGTATCTAGACGTATCAGGGGTCCTATTTTACGCCAACTGCACACGCCCCATAAAATCACAGAGCCTCCGCCAGCGTGAACAGTCCCCTGTTGACATATACGGTCCATGGATTCATGGGGATGTCTCCATACCCGTACACGTCCTTCCGCCTGATACAATTGGAAACGAGACTCGTCAGACCAGGCAACGTGTTTCCAGTCATCAACAGCCCAATGGTGGTGTTGGCGGGCCCAGGTGAGGCGTAAAGCTTTGTGTCGTGCAGTCAACAACGGTACACGAGTGGGCCTTCGGCTCCGAAAGCCCATATCAATGATGGTCTGTTGAATAGTTCGCACGCTGGCACTTGTTGATGCCCCAGCATTGAAATCTGTGCCAATCTGAGAAAGGGTTGCACGTCTGTTACGTTTAATGATTCTCGTCAGTCGTTGTCTGTCCCGTTCGTTCACGATATTTTGCCGGCCGCAGCGATGTCGAAGATTTGATGTTTTACCGGATTCCCGATATTCACGATACACTCGTGAAATGGTCGTACGCGAAAATCCAAATAGTATCGCTACCTCGGAGATGCTATGTCCCATCTCTCGTGCGCCGACTATAACACCACGTTCAAACTCACTTAAATCTTTATAACCTGTCATTGTAGCAGCAGTAACCGATCTAGCAACTTTGCCTGACGCTTGTTGTCTTATATAGGCGCTTCCGATCAATTGCGTTACTCTGATGGATTTTATACCTCTGTCATTCGCATACGCACGCCTTTACATTTTTTTTTTGCTCTCCAGTCTATAATTGCCACAGATTTACGGTATTTGGTATTCCAATATGCAGAAGCAAGCCACATTCATCATAGTTTTAATAAGTATGAACAAGCTACTGGTAAAACGTGTTATATGTTATTTATGAAGTAGATTACGGAGCTCAGTCTTAAACAGCCTGAATCTTCATATATAGCATGTGCCTTAGGATTCAATAACTTAAGCGAATTCTATAATCTTCTTGAGAAAATGGTAGAAGAGAACAGCACTGATGATAGTACTATATTCAACGTAGACGAGACAGGGTTCATCACTGTTTAGGAAAACCTAGAGAGATAATTTACCTGATAGGAAAATCTTAAGTGGGACAATATCGAGCGGAGAGCCTGAAACGAACACAACGGCTGTAAGCTGCATTAGTGCTTCAGGTTCCTACTCCCTCCCATCCCAATGTTTGTATACAAACGGGGAAGGGTATGTGACGATTTCGATTAATGAACTGTACTGCAAAATATTTAACAATATAGCAAACATAAATTTTTTTAGAAAATTTTGTTCATTAACTTGTGTAATGGGACTCAACAAAAATTATTTATTCAGCATTTTGTCTTTATTTTTACATATATAACACGTATAAGTGCACGTTGACAATATGCTGAGATAATGGATGTTCTGAATCTCCAAAAATTATGAAATGAATGATAAGGTGTGCTGTAAAATTCATTGGATTTCCAGCTAAACTACCTTACCATATTATCTGTAAACTAAAATCAGATAATATTACTAATCACGACAAATGGTATTAGATATAATAGTATTATATACACTATACAGTTGATAGCTATATTTAAAAAGTAGCTCTGTTGACTGAATATATCTTACTATTATACTAACAGATGGATTGACCAGTGACGTCAACCCACGGGTGCATACTGGGAGAATCTCCAGATTTTGCAAAACATTGCTCATCCCCCATACGTTTCGAATGCAGAAAGTACGTATAATTTGTAATAAGAAATGAAAAAGTATTTATCTGTTACACAAGCAACATCAGTGTAAATAACGTCTTTTAAAAACCCACCATTGTTCTCGTATGAGCATTCCTCTCACACTAAAACATAATATGGTGATATTTTTAGATAAGGGGTGGAGCGGCATTGTTTCCTCGTCTGAGTTCACAAATGTCATTAGATAAAAGGCGAACAGGCTGNAAATCAGATAATATTACTAATCACGACAAATGGTATTAGATATAATAGTATTATATACACTATACAGTTGATAGCTATATTTAAAAAGTAGCTCTGTTGACTGAATATATCTTACTATTATACTAACAGATGGATTGACCAGTGACGTCAACCCACGGGTGCATACTGGGAGAATCTCCAGATTTTGCAAAACATTGCTCATCCCCCATACGTTTCGAATGCAGAAAGTACGTATAATTTGTAATAAGAAATGAAAAAGTATTTATCTGTTACACAAGCAACATCAGTGTAAATAACGTCTTTTAAAAACCCACCATTGTTCTCGTATGAGCATTCCTCTCACACTAAAACATAATATGGTGATATTTTTAGATAAGGGGTGGAGCGGCATTGTTTCCTCGTCTGAGTTCACAAATGTCATTAGATAAAAGGCGAACAGGCTGCCAGGAATGACGCAGGCAAGCTGGTTGCCACGAATGATGCATCGTTGACCTTAAGACAGGATTTTTTTTAATAATGTGCACAGCGCTTGATAATTTTTTTTAACTGTGCAACCATTTGTCTTCATTACCACTGGAGCAGAGATATTTGAAAAGGCCTATTATTATTGATAGTGATAGTGATACAGTTAAAGATGAAGTAGCCAAATAAATATTTTGTTCATGTACACATTGCATTTTACACCGGAATGGAATAAAATACATACAATTGTCGTGGACAGGTTTTACCGAATGTGATAGGCCCTAAGTATTAAAAGAAAAATCCACGGCTTTAGTTACAAAACCCTTTACCAAAAAGTACTTTATAATGTAAAAGGGAATATATAAGGTACACAAAAATTCTGTATGCCTAATATCGTCTACAAACACTGTCTCAATTTAATTATAATGCTGGTATGTAAACATGTTCCAAGTGCAATTCTTAAACAGCTATTTAAAAATAATATATTTTAAACAGCATAAAATTTTAATTAAAAGAGAAAAACTTATTGTACTGAATTTATAATGGCTCTACTAAAGGCGAACCATGGTAAGTGTCATCAGAAACAGTCTTTATTATTTCGTTCTCTGCTGTTTATAAATTTCCTGCATCTCTGCGTGTTGCCATTCACTTCCATATTCAGTCACGCACATTATCTTCTACGTACGTTTTCCGAACAGCATGAACAGGGCTGTCGGCTGCGCGCGCATCCTCTTTACACCCTTTTTTCCTTTTTTTCCGACGACCCCCTCTTCCCCGCGCTGAGACTTGCCCAGAAAACCGCCGGCCACTGTACAGTGGGTACGGCAGTGAACAATTTCAAAGCTACAGGAGTATAGCCAGTTAACAGATATATATATATATGTGGACAACGATTTTGTTAGTTCTTTCGTCTCCGCCCCTAGTTAAAATTCCCTCACATAAGCTCAGCATGTAACACATGCCGATACAGACAAAAATACGGAGTGCCTGCCAAATACAAATACAAACGTTGTGGTTCCCACCCAGCGAGAAGATGGATAAATGAGTGCTCCTTCACGAAGCTACAGGATCAATTAATCATCTCCCATTGTGTCAGTTAAACAAATATTTTCACTTCCAAAAGCATCTACCGTTGTTTTCTCCAGCAAGACTAAAACAGGGACACAAAGAGCGGCTGTACTTATTGTCCGTCTCATGTAAATTGGCAAAATTATGACTGTCAGTGAGTGGCAACTTGACGTATAAGGAAACAAACAAAGTGCCATGTACAAAATCCTGTAACAGCTGATGCCCAAACGAACAAAAGTTAATATTAGTTGGCTATTCTGAGTGTACTGCTGACGCACATCAAACAAGCAGAAAATACGCGATAAGAAAGAGTTCGTAGTTTAATAAATACATTTTATTTTATGTGGTAACAAAACAGCGATTGTTAGAGTTACAAACTAAACTTCGTGATAAAGNCTCCGAAAGCCCATATCAATGATGGTTTGTTGAATAGTTCGCACGCTGGCACTTGTTGATGCCCCAGCATTGAAATTTGTGCCAATCTGAGAAAGGGTTGCACGTCTGTTACGTTTAATGATTCTCGTCAGTCGTTGTGTGTCCCGTTCGTTCACGATCTTTTGCCGGCCGCAGTGATGTCGAAGATTTGATGTTTTACCGGATTCCCGATATTCACGGTACACTCGTGAAATGGTCGTACGCGAAAATCCAAATAGTATCGCTACATCGGAGATGCTATGTCCCATCTCTCGTGCGCCGACTATAACACCACGTTCAAACTCACTTAAATCTTTATAACCTGTCATTGTAGCAGCAGTAACCGATCTAGCAACTTTGCCTGACGCTTGTTGTCTTATATAGGCGCTTCCGATCAATTACGTTACTCTGATTGATTTCATACCTCTGTCATTCGCATACGCACGCCTATACATTTTTTTTTTTTGCTCTCCAGTCTATAATTGCCACAGATTTACGGTATTTGGTATTCCAATTTGCAGAAGCAAGCCACATTCATCATAGTTTTAATAAATATGAACAAGCTACTGGTAAAACGTGTTATATGTTATTTATGAAGTAGATTACGGAGCTCAGTCTTAAACAGCCTGAATCTTCATATATAGCATGTGCCTTAGGATTCAATAACGTAAGCGAATTCCATAATCTTCTTGAGAAAATGGTAGAAGAGAACAGCACTGATGATAGTACTATATTCAACGTAGACGAGACAGGGCTCATCACTGTTTAGGAAAACCTAGAGAGATAATTTACCTGATAGGAAAATCTTAAGTGGGACAATATCGAGCGGANTTCATCACTGTTTAGGAAAACCTAGAGAGATAATTTACCTGATAGGAAAATCTTAAGTGGGACAATATCGAGCGGAGAGCCTGAAACGAACACAACGGCTGTAAGCTGCATTAGTGCTTCAGGTTCCTACTCCCTCCCATCCCAATGTTTGTATACAAACGGGGAAGGGTATGTGACGATTTCGATTAATGAACTGTACTGCAAAATATTTAACAATATAGCAAACATAAATTTTTTTAGAAAATTTTGTTTATTAACTTGTGTAATGGGACTCAACAAAAATTATTTATTCAGCATTTTGTCTTTATTTTTACATATATAACACGTATAAGTGCACGTTGACAATATGCTGAGATAATGGATGTTCTGAATCTCCAAAAATTATGAAATGAATGATAAGGTGTGCTGTAAAATTCATTGGATTTCCAGCTAAACTACCTTACCATATTATCTGTAAACTAAAATCAGATAATATTACTAATCACGACAAATGGTATTAGATATAATAGTATTATATACACTATACAGTTGATAGCTATATTTAAAAAGTAGCTCTGTTGACTGAATATATCTTACTATTATACTAACAGATGGATTGACCAGTGACGTCAACCCACGGGTGCATACTGGGAGAATCTCCAGATTTTGCAAAACATTGCTCATCCCCCATACGTTTCGNGTGACGTCAACCCACGGGTGCATACTGGGAGAATCTCCAGATTTTGCAAAACATTGCTCATCCCCCATACGTTTCGTTTATCAGAATGCAGAAAGTACGTATAATTTGTAATAAGAAATGAAAAAGTATTTATCTGTTACACAAGCAACATCAGTGTAAATGACGTCTTTTAAAAACCCACCATTGTTCTCGTATGAGCATTCCTCTCACACTAAAACATAATATGGTGATATTTTTAGATAAGGGGTGGAGCGGCATTGTTTCCTCGTCTGAGTTCACAAATGTCATTAGATAAAAGGTGAACAGGCTTCCAGGAATGACGCAGGCAAGCTGGTTGCCACGAATGATGCATCGTTGACCTTAAGACAGGATTTTTTTTAATAATGTGCACAGCGCTTGATAATTTTTTTTAACTGTGCAACCATTTGTCTTCATTACCACTGGAGCAGAGATATTTGAAAAGGCCTATTATTATTGATAGTGATAGTGATACAGTTAAAGATGAAGTAGCCAAATAAATATTTTGTTCATGTACACATTGCATTTTACACCGGAATGGAATAAAATACATACAATTGTCGTGGACAGGTTTTACCGAATGTGATAGGCCCTAAGTATTAAAAGAAAAATCCACGGCTTTAGTTACAAAACCCTTTACCAAAAAGTACTTTGTAATGTAAAAGGGAATATATAAGGTACACAAAAATTCTGTATGCCTAATATCGTCTACAAACACTGTCTCAATTTAATTATAATGCTGGTATGTAAACATGTTCCAAGTGCAGTTCTTAAACAGCTATATAAAAATAATAGATTTTAAACAGCATAAAATTTTAATTAAAAGAGAAAAACTTATTGTACTGAATTTATAATGGCTCTACTAAAGGAGAACCATGGTAAGTGTCATCAGAAACAGTCTTTATTATTTCGTTCTCTGCTGTTTATAAATTTCCTGCATCTCTGCGTGTTGCCATTCACTTCCATATTCAGTCACGCACATTATCTTCTACGTACGTTTTCCGAACAGCATGAACAGGGCTGTCGGCTTCGCGCGCATCCTCTTTACACCCCTTTTTCCTTTTTTTCCGACGACCCCCTCTTCCCCGCGCTGAGACTTGCCCAGAAAACCGCCGGCCACTGTACAGTGGGTACGGCAGTGAACAATTTCAAAGCTACAGGAGTATAGCCAGTTAACAGATATATATATATATGTGGACAACGATTTTGTTAGTTCTTTCGTCTCCGCCCCTAGTTAAAATTCCCTCACATAAGCTCAGCATGTAACACATACCGATAGTGACAAAAATACGGAGTGCCTGCCAAATACAAATACAAACGTTGTGGTTCCCACCCAGCGAGAAGATGGATAAATGAATGCTCCTTCACGAAGCTACAGGATCAATTAATCATCTCCCATTGTGTCAGTTAAACAAATATTTTCACTTCCAAAAGCATCTACCGTTGTTTTCTCCAGCAAGACTAAAACAGGGACACAAAGAGCGGCTGTACGTATTGTCCGTCTCATGTAAATTGGCAAGATTATGACAGTCAGTGAGTGGCAACTTGACGTATAAGGAAACAAACAAAGTGCCATGTACAAAATTTTGTAACAGCTGATGCACAAACGAACAAAAGTTAATATTAGTTGGCTATTCTGAGTGCACTGCCGACGCACATCAAACAAGCAGAAAATACGCGATAAGAAAGAGTTCGTAGGTTAATAAATACATTTTATTTTATGTGGTAACAAAACAGCGATTGTTAGAGTTACAAACTAAACTTCGTGATAAAGNGTTAATAAATACATTTTATTTTATGTGGTAACAAAACAGCGATTGTTAGAGTTACAAACTAAACTTCGTGATAAAGAAGTAATGTATAGGTATTCAAAATGAAATGCGCAATAAAACGATCCGTATCTAAATGAAACGAAACTTCAAAACATTGAGAGTTATTTAAACGCCGTAACCTCACTCTCCATAAATACTTTCGATACGTGCTTTATATTAATTCCAAAAGCATACAGAAATATGGCATGGTATTGTTGAATTATTTTTTTTAATAACTTGACGAAATATATTTTAAATTCGCGTCGTTTCGAGCCAGTAATAGAAGAAAAGTCAACTTTTAAAAAGACGGGATCAAACGGTAGGCTAGCGTGCTGCTATCTGTTCTCTCGGCTAACAACTTGACCTGCCATGCCATGTGCGCCATCTGTCGGCNCGGTAGGCTAGCGTGCTGCTATCTGTTCTCTCGGCTAACAACTTGACCTGCCATGCCATGTGCGCCATCTGTCGGCTCTTTCCCGAATCATTACCAGCCACAAAAAAAAATTGTCAGCATTAAAATAATACATTTACTAACAGATACCGATAGTTTTATTTTTCCACGGGCTCTATATAATTTTTAAGTAACAANATTAAAATAATACATTTACTAACAGATACCGATAGTTTTATTTTTCCACGGGCTCTATATAATTTTTAAGTAACAAGTATTTTCATGTACAGCGATTTTGATTACTAGTAATATATATTGGGCCGGTAATCGTATCGTCTACGTCCGTTAAACACCATTTTTTTCTCCCGCAAACCTATTTCCTTGTGTATTTTCTGTTGTTACTATACTGTACTAATAAAACGAAGAAAGTGGGACGCACGTGGGTAGTTTTGAAGCAATTCTTACGTTATTCCACGCCACATATTTCCAACTCGAACGGTTTAGTATCAGTAATAGTAGAATTTATTGCTTTGCAATAGTCGTTGGTGAGTTGTTGGTGAATAAAAGTGCGTTGTCAGTCAAGATCCCCGAATTACTTTTAGTTCCAGTTATATTAGCTATGACGTCCAAAGTTTGATAAAAACTACAACTACATTCTCGCAAATGTTAACCCATATTCGCTGTATCGGACAAATTAAAAAAGAGTTAGCAAATATTTAATTTTTGCAAGGTTTTATATTTTTACTTTTATAACCTTAGAATTTTTTTATACAGATGTCAGTCTAAAATACCTTAAAATTGGTTTATCGTTACAGTACAATGGCAAGTGGATTACCTGACAGTATGTTGATAAAATATACAGCCTTCACTTGACGCGCCAGCTGATGGCGAGAGGATACATAAACGAAAAGTAAACATTGGCACAACTTTCGTCGAACTGTCAAAATCTTGCCAAGTTATATGAGACAGAGAATACTTCGTTCCCCAACAAAGCAGCTCTTGAAGCATCCCAAAGACCTACCACATAGCGCACTGTTATACCAAGCCGTGGACACATACGTCCTAAAAANCAGCTCTTGAAGCATCCCAAAGACCTACCACATAGCGCACTGTTATACCAAGCCGTGGACACATACGTCCTAAAAAATTCAACACGACCTGTAAAATGGAAGAATCCGGGTTTTGTGATATCTGTGAAACTGCTTGATAAGATGTCGTGAAAAAGAGTGGTTTCATGTGCGTTATGTTGGCGTGAAAAAGGCAAAGAAAAGTTACCAATAATGTTTGTTTCTCAAATAATGTTATGTTTATAGTTTGAACTGTGCAGTTTATCAATTGAGACCATTTTTATTGTTAATACAGTGCGTTTTATGAGTGGTCCATTGATGGAACTCACATGGTGCATTCATAGAACCATTTAGCTATGAATGGACCACTAGCACTTTTTTTATATTTTTCCGTAAAATATAAGGGTGATTTAAAGGGTAGAAATTATAGAATATGTGTGTACACTAATTTTTTCAAAGGTATTAGTGTATCATTTATTACGTTATAACGTAAAATACTTACCAGGTCCATTGATAGCACCTTTCCTAAAACAGTAAGTGAAAAGGCGGTATTATTTTATCAGTCGCAAAGAATGGGTACATAAAGCGAAGAGTATCAGAACTAAATAACAGAAAAAATATTTACAAATTGTTTGGAGCTACTATTGCCAGAGGGGTTTGATGAATTAGTCCTCCATTTTATTTATAAATAGAATATCTGTGCCACTCAGGGTCAGAGTCACGGATATTTCATGAATTATTTTGAGGAAAAGATACATTTCAACCACATGTACAACATTTGTGATTCCACGTCTATTAGATTACATTTCGTTAGAGACACCCCAAACGACTTCCAACCAATAACAAGACTGCAAATAAAATAGTACCCAATCCCATTCTCCTAAGTGAAGTGTAAACTAGAGCAACGAACAATAAGCAACTAACTGAGGCTTGAGCAGACAAAGGATTGTGGAGTGTAGGTTGTTGCGGGATCAATCTGCGAAGTTCCCGTGTCTTTACTTTACACTGAAGCCCCGGGCAATCTCACGGTGATGTAAACTGAGGCGCGTATAATGCTCTCAAGTGAGTGGAGAGATTTGATTAGCTGTTATGTGTGATCAGACACCACCAATTTGAATTTATCCATATTTCGCCTTAACTTCCATTTAAGTTGGTTTAACTAATTTTTTTCCGCACGACACAGTATAAATTACAGTTTCTCAAGCTTTACAAGGCTGTTAGGTTTTCACCGCTTATATTGATTTTTAACTCGTAACAGCTGGGAATAAGTATGTGATTTTTTTCTGCGGGCGACTATAGCAGTCATACAAACCACAGTAGTTAAACAATATCAACTTCAGAAAACATACAAAGGAATGTCCTGTGTCGTGTCGTTCTCTAAAATGGCATACATAATCTATAATGCAGGTTTTTACGAAAATTCTAAAAGTTCAAGATGAGAGACCTGATACCACTAACATCGAGGTCCTGAGAGCAGATGAGGGTAAATTGGGGTGAGTATAGAGCAGCGCTGGAATGCAAGAGTTGGGGGAATGGGAAATTCCCGAGAAAACCCACTGACCAGCGGCATTGCCCGGCACGATTCTCACATGCGAAAATCCGGGAGTGACCCTGCTGGGAATCGAGCTCGTTTCGCCTAGAATAGAGGCGATTAGTCTAACCTGACTAGAATTTAGAGACTGGGTGAAATATGCTTACTTTAATAANCAGCTCTTGAAGCATCCCAAAGACCTACCACATAGCGCACTGTTATACCAAGCCGTGGACACATACGTCCTAAAAATATCTGTGCCACTCAGGGTCAGAGACACGGATATTTCATGAATTATTTTGAGGAAAAGATACATTTCAACCACATTTACAACATTTGTGATTCTACGTCTATTAGATTACATTTCGTTAGAGACACCCCAAACGACTTCCAACCAATAACAAGACTGCAAATAAAATAGTACCCAATCCCATTCTCCTAAGTGAAGTGTTAACTAGAGCAACGAACAATAAGCAACTAACTGAGGCTTGAGCAGACAAAGGATTGTGGAGTGTAGGTTGTTGCGGGATCAATCTGCGAAGTTCCCGTGTCTTTACTTTACACTGAAGCCCCGGGCAATCTCACGGTGATGTAAACTGAGGCGCGTATAATGCTCTCAAGTGAGTGGAGAGATTTGATTAGCTGTTATGTGTGATCAGACACCACCAATTTGAATTTATCCATATTTCGCCTTAACTTCCATTTAAGTTGGTTTAACTATTTTTTTTCCGCACGACACAGTATAAATTACGGTTTCTCAAGCTTTACAAGGCTGTTAGGTTTTCACCGCTTATATTGATTTTTAACTCGTAACAGCTGGGAATAAGTATGTGATTTTTTTCTGCGGGCGACTATAGCAGTCATACAAACCACAGTAGTGAAACAATATCAACTTCAGAAAACATACAAAGGAATGTCCTGTGTCGTGTCGTTCTCTAAAATGGCATAGATAATCTATAATGCAGGTTTTTACGAAAATTCTAAAAGTTCAAGATGAGAGACCTGATACCACTAACATCGAGGTCCTGAGAGCAGATGAGGGTAAACTGGGGTGAGTATAGAGCAGCGCTGGAATGCAAGAGTTGGGGGAAATGGGAAATTCCCGAGAAAACCCACTGACCAGTGGCATTGCCCGGCACGATTCTCACATGCGAAAATCCGGGAGTGACCCTGCTGGGAATCGAGCTCGCTTCGCCTAGAATAGAGGCGATTAGTCTAACCTGACTAGAATTTAGAGACTGGGTGAAATATGCTTACTTTAATAANTTTCGCCTAGAATAGAGGCGATTAGTCTAACCTGACTAGAATTTAGAGACTGGGTGAAATATGCTTACTTTAATAATTCATACACGTTAAGTGTTTTAGGTTGGTAAAATACAACAGAAGTGCTATCGACCTTACAAGTATTTCTAAGAACAGAAGGATATACCGAATGGTCCTGAACTACAGGTACAAACGCTGTTAGGTGATTCCCTATGCAAAATGGGATAGAAAACATTATAGGAATAATGTCGTACAGTATCACGNTACAAACGCTGTTAGGTGATTCCCTATGCAAAATGGGATAGAAAACATTATAGGAATAATGTCGTACAGTATCACGGAAGTGAGGTAGCCACCCTTGAAAATCGATATTTCAAAAGGCTCTAGCGGAAAATAATGTACTCTTACAAACTTCATCCTTTGTCTGGAACACTGTTCGCCTGAGGGTGNCCAAAAGGCTCTAGCGGAAAATAATGTACTCTTACAAACTTCATCCTTTGTCTGGAACACTGTTCGCCTGAGGGTGTTACTCCAAGGTTACGTGTTTCCTTAGAGTAACGTTTGATTATGACGTCTTTACAAAATACCCGAGGGTTATACACACATTGGTAGGATAAAAACAGACCACCTGCTAGTGTCTCAATGTAGGGGATGATAGTACGCCACAACTGTTCGCAGGCTCCAGGTCTTGGTTAAAGACAATATTGGTTTTCAAGCGTGGCTACCTCCCTTACGAGTTACTATACGATATTGTTCGTATACTGTTTTCTATCCCATTTTGCATAGGGAATCACCTCACAGTGTTTGTGCTTGTAGTTCAGGACCACCCGGTATTTACAAGCAGTGTTTTACTGTGCATCACTTGGCAGAGGACTTACTAAGATGTTTTCGTTGTAGATTTCATTTTTCTTTCTTCGGTTTCCTAGTGGGTAAAGTTCGCAACAAATAACTTTGGCAGCGTATTTTTTTTAACCATGTATATATGCACAACTACTTTATAAAGTGTATGCCGTCTCACATAACTTATAAAAAGGATCATGATTATCAAAACTTGAACGGTTGTGTCAGCTTCCTTTTCTAAGGCCAGGAAGGATCTATTTTTAGACCGTAAACTTACGGGTACGAATACAGCCTATGTCGTGTAAGTGCCATATTCATATTAAAAATATTTTTTTTAAATCGTGTGGTCTCTTTGATATTTAAATAGCTAAATAAAATAAAAATNCCATATTCATATTAAAAATATTTTTTTTAAATCGTGTGGTCTCTTTGATATTTAAATAGCTAAATAAAATAAAAATGTCAATAGGCATGAATTAAAAATATTAGAACTTTTTAGACGTAGTTCAATTTGCAATTTGGTCGTCGCAATAAAATACGACCTCATAGAATAGTGATAGGTAAAGATTTATTTAGTGAAATAGTATAAACTTGACATCCTGNCGCAATAAAATACGACCTCATAGAATAGTGATAGGTAAAGATTTATTTAGTGAAATAGTATAAACTTGACATCCTGTATAGTAGTCATCACCGAAAAGGTCGTAATAAATAAATACATCAACTGTAAGTGAAGAGAACGCATTCACGCATGAGCTCACAAGATTTAGTTTTGTGAATTTAGGCAAATCATATACGCAAAAAAATGTTTACCGAAGTAAATACGGAGGCCTAGCTGCAAACTGTGTCTCCAGTTTCAATATTTGCCTCTGCGGTTATCTCCGTAGGAATTTTTGTGTGGATAGTATCCAGGATACCTGCACGTAGTATTCACAAGGCTGGAGGCGTGCTCGGATGAGTTTGTAACTTTTCCTGCCCGCACAAAACAGCGCGCAAAACGGCGTTAGTTATCTCTCTCCTCCTCCGTATTTGCGTCAGGGGTCGCTAGGCTTTTTAAACATCCGTTAGCCGTAGAAGTAACTGAAATGCAGGAAGACCTGTGGTTTATTCCTGCGAAGGACCTGAAAATGGTACAACACAAAACGACGCGCGTTTTATACCGCTAATGGTAACAGTAAAAATACTTACTTTACATTTGGCATGATAAACAATTAAATCACTTAGTTATGCATTAAGAAGTTGTTGTCAACGTTCTTACTTATAAAACGTAACAATTGTAAGGGATAATGCCCACAAGGACACGCATCCTTGCTTTAAAATATCCATGAATTTTTGGTTCTCCGATACATACATGTCCTTAGCACTCAACCCAATATTTTAATTAAAAGATAATAATTATGATGGCATATAAAGATTGTTTTAAATATATTATTGGTTTCATGTAATAAAATCATGTATTGGTTTTCCTTAAGAAATAACAAATTAACTTAATGATTCAAAAAATGTGCATGTCTCTGAAAATAAATACCACATAGGGCATTGTTATTAGGTTATAAGGCAACAAACCACACCATACGTGGACAACATTTAACATCACAATGAGCGTCTGATCTACTTTAATGTTATACGTTTAGATGGCTGATTGCAGCGCTATTTTACTGCAAAATTTTGGAGAATCAATTGAATAGCTTTGCGATGTAATGTAAAAGTTTTATTTATTGTTGTATTTTACAAGAAGTCTAACTCGGACATGATATTCTGCATTCAATGGTACGCTGTGAAGTACTGTGAGCGTAATAATTTTGTTACAACGCGCTGAGAGGACCCTGAGACTATTATCTAGCATCAAAAGTTTAAAATGGCTGCCAATTTTATACAGGTGTTTTTTANTATACAGGTGTTTTGCTTAGTAAAAACTATAGTCTGAATTCTTTCATTGAGTCAGCGATACATAGTAGCTGTTTGCATGTAATATTCTGGTAAACAATTTGCTTTAGTTATGGAATTTCAACAAAAAGATTTTGAGTCAATGCATGTAAAATGCCTATATTACTCATATTTTTTTTCCGTCTAGCTGAAATAATTTAGGCTTACTGCTCTCACAATAATGTATCACTATTTTAGTGGCTTACGACCCGGGCCAACTCCCTTAAATACATGGATATTTTTAATATTGCGCCAGCACTGTGACCGTTTCTGTTGTGCTGTTAATATACTTCTATAACGTAAAACCTGTAAGAAATCAGTAAAAAAAATTAGATTTCTCCTTTCAGAGTAAAAAAATGGCTCAATATCTATTACCTTCTCTGTTAGATCCAAACCGAATATTCTCGAGAGTGAATTGTGCCAATACACGTACGATTTAAGTGAGAATTTTCCACAGCGCAAAACATGCCACACTAATAGTCTAGTAAAAGCTTTTTCTTTATTTACTCGTTACTTATGAAGGGTTCCGCCTATCTACAACGGTTCTGTGTGTTCGAGTCCTCGAAACGTGCGAGATCTCAGGTCGTCTCTTACTCTCTCACCACTTGCCTCATCGCATCTTCTCGCAAGATGCTCAACCTGCGTGCAGTCCTCCCGTCGACGACCCGCTTGAACGCCACTTTAAGAAGTGGCCCTATATTTTTATTACCTGTATAAACAGATAAAATTAGGACGCGCATCTAAAGATAACTCTAACGTTTCTGTACATAAAATTTTTTTGCTAAAACTAATTCTGTAAATACCCGTCAGCCATTTTCACGCCAAAAAAATATACCTGTGAGTTGAAACGAGAACTTGAATGGCTGAGTTGAGTTCTTAGATTTGGGCGGCTCTTAACAAATAGGTCTTGAGAGCCGATGATAGTGAAATAAGACGAGGATGAAATGCAAGAGTGGGGGAAACAAGAGATCCTCGACAAAATCCGCCAACCAGCGGCATCGCCCGGCACGATTCCCAGTTGCGAAAAATCCGGGAGTGACCCGGCCGGGGATTGAACACGGTGGTTCGCCTTGGTGGGAGGCGAGAAGTCTAACCACTCAGCCACCATGGCCCCTGTGAGAGCTTGAAGCTTGTCTTTGGGCACTAAGCATTTCTTATATGTTTTTTTTGTGTAGATACCACTACAAAATATCCAACCATTCTTTAATTACGTACTTCATAGCAAATCTCTACAACACACTTCATTCGCCAGCCAGGTGGAGCCCTTAAAAACTGCGATTTCATGTTGTTATTCACAACATACAGCGTGTTACACANTTGGGCACTAAGCATTTCTTATATGTTTTTTTTGTGTAGATACCACTACAAAATATCCAACCATTCTTTAATTACGTGCTTCATAGCAAATCTCTACATTACACTTCATTCGCCAGCCAGGTGGAGCCCTTAAAAACTGCGATTTCATGTTGTTATTCACAACATACAGCGTGTTACAAATTTTTTTTTTCCTTTAAAATGCATGCACACGTTAAAGGCTTGCTGGATATTCGATCCCGCAACGTAGCGGTACGAGTAGTCTTATGAACCCCGGGCATCGTCTGCTGGCTCACCCCTTTCTGCAGCCGTCGTCAATTTGCTACCGGGCGAAGAGCAGAGAGCGTGAAACATCCTTCTCCCTTCCCGACTCCACGACGCCAGGGTGCTGATTTATAAGAGTTCTTCCGTCTCGGCAGGCACGCCGGGTAAGAGGCCCTTAGCCGCGGCGTGGTGGGACCCTCCCCTGCTCGTCCAAGACGGGCGGAGATGGCGTCGAGTGCAGCAGTGTGGTGTCCTCGACCCGTCGACGCCAGAGAGACTCTTCTGCAACGACGACACTGGCGAGTGTCACGGCTGAAGAGACAAGTGTTTCTAGCTCCGTGGACGTCTGANCCGTCCCAACATTTTCCGCGTTATTCTCTTTTTTCTTTCTCAGAAAGCGATAGCGCACTTGTTAAATTACGTTTAAGTATGTCCTGTTAAAGTGAGTGAAGAGGTTTGGGCGGCCATTAACACCGACCTCTTGATATCCAATGAGGGTGAAGCAAGATGTGTATGGAGCAGCGAAGGAATGGAAGGGAAAACACGCCAACCCACGGCATCGTCCAGCACGATTCCTACATGCAAAAATCCGGAACCGACCCCACCGATAATCGAACCTGGTTCCTCTAGGTGGGAGGTGATTTGTCTAACCGCCACGCCACTGCCTGTTTAAATTGATTCTTTATGAAACGCACAGTGTTACACCCCACATAAATGCCTTAATGACTTGAATCTTTATGTCGATCGAGTGACTTTGTCAATTCTGTCATTGTTCGTCATTTGATTAATAAAACCAACAATAGATTTCATGTTGCCTGGCTCTTAGTCTTTACATATAATTATGAAATAATATATTTGATGTGAACACGTCTTTGAAATCAGACCGACACATGGGGTTCGAGGACAAAAACAGCAATTTAACGTTTGCTATTATGACACTGAAACTTCGTGAGTAATAACACTATTGAAATGAACGTGGACTCGTTTTAATCGGATATACGATTACGATATTAGCAATAGCGTCAGTTGGCGCCGCGAATGCGCAAGGCGCAGGTGTGGCCCGCAGAAACTGGCTGCAATTTTGGGCGTGGACGAACATTCCTGGGCAGTATTTTTCGCGACTCCATGTACTAGCGCGCTGATTTTGATGCTAAACGGACGATCTTGTCAAGATATACCAATATAAGCTATATGTATAAAACGCGCATCAACTTTAATTTAGTTCCAATATTCCTAACAAAATATTCTCGGATAAAGCAGACGNCTATATGTATAAAACGCGCATCAACTTTAATTTAGTTCCAATATTCCTAACAAAATATTCTCGGATAAAGCAGACGTATTCACGTAAAACACTCGCCAGTGTCCCTGACAAAGCCACGCCCTGGTTTTCAGCAACTTCTCATTTCAAAGTCACTTACTTAATTAGTCATCAGCCAGCTGCAGCTCCCAGACGTTATAAAAGAATATTACAATTTTCTAATAAAAATTCACTGTTGTCCGTTCACGGTTGCTTACAACTTTTTTGAAGCCCTGCTGAAGTTATACGTCAAGGAAATTCCTCTGCAACATGTAAACGAAGATCATCTGTGTCTATAAATCCACACTAAATCGACAGCGCACCGCATTCCTGCGCAAATACCTAAATAAAATTTTGAATTAGAACTATTTATTACCAGACATTACCAACAGATATGCTTTATCTCTAGATTTATTCTTTTTTATTATCGATGAAATGTTATAATTTATAGATATAATGGAAATTTAAGTGCAGTTTAACAAAAAATAAGATACAATTATGTTAACATAATTATAAAACGCTTCTAATGCATGGCATGTTCAGGAAGGAACCAAACACATGGTGCATGGGGTAATTTTTCAAAGGTTTGATAATAGAAGTGTGAAGAAACAGCGAATAAACAATATATTCTTTTCACTAAGCAGCAAAATTACAAATAAAATAAGTATTAAATATTTTTATTTCGTATTTTACTACGTGCCACTATTACACTCAGATAAGCAATAATTTAATTGCACAACAGGGTAGTCTTAAATGGCAACGATGAACGGAGTATTGTAGTAGCCACAACCACATATCTCCAACCGCAATGAGACGGGTTCAATTGCCGGTGAAGTCAATCCCGGATTTTCGCATGTGCGGAAACATGAGAGACGTAGGCGTTTGCCGGATGTTATTCTCAGAGTACTTCCGTTTCCTCGGCCACCTATTAACTTCACATTGCTCCATCTTAACTTCACGTCACTCTTTTCAGAGCTAAAGTGTCAGTACTTTAGTACTACCTTACCTTCCTTTATCACGCCATCCCTTTAAATACCTATAACTGTATCAAATAGAATAACATATTTTCTTCTCGACCTAATGAAATAAACGGTACTAAAGTTATCAAAACTTTTTGGTGGCATAGCTTTCCTTTGGTCAGTATATTATAGGGTGATATATAAGGAGGAGTAAGTTTAAAATATCCACGCGTTTCAATTGGATACTCATCACTGTAAAACCATGAAAAATTCACGTGAAGACTTAGGTGGACAAAAAGAGAAAAATAATGCTATCTGTGGTAATAGTGTTTTATTAAGTTCTTCGTTAACTTAATTTTCGTAAAAATTTGTAAAGATTAATTAAACATTTGATAGATATTCTCAAGTACACATGACATGGTTCAAAGATGTATGAAGAAAATGACTGAAGTTTAGTATTTCCAAAATATTNGATATTCTCAAGTACACATGACATGGTTCAAAGATGTATGAAGAAAATGACTGAAGTTTAGTATTTCCAAAATATTCACTTTGCCCTTACTTTATATTTGTGACAGTGGTATTGGTCATTCCTGCCCATTCATCGTGGGTGAAATTAAAACTGGACTGCACGCAAAATCCATCACGCCAGTTCAGTCATGTACCTGTACGTGAGAGATCGTTGGCTGTTAGGCATAATTAGTTATTTATTTTGTGTTATATTTGTTTTCCATCCTCTTCATATACGTGGATGTACATATTTTTTTCAGCTCGTGTACTGGACTAAGTCTCTTACTTGCTTTAGGCAGGGATTACGATGACTTCATGTTTCACGTAACTCGTTACAAGCACGTTTACGAAGGCTGGATGTATCTTGACTGGCGTGTTTCAATGAGCTATATTACGATTGTTTCACGTATACGTTCACGTATAGAAAAACGTGTCAATGTCAAGCTTTTGCGTAATACGTGATTCTGTACCAAGTGGCGTTGCTGTTATATCACATTAAGAACGGAGTTGCTATATCTTTGATTTTCATGGTTTTGTTTTCATTTTGCCATGTGGTTTGCAATGTAATTTACCAAGCGCATGTAGTGTCTTCTTTTTCCATTAAATGGAAGATTAAATTTCAGACTATATTATAAATTGAATCTTAAATTTTATAATGGACGTATCTATGAATTTCAAAGGTAACTGTTATTAAAAAAAGAAACAATACTGCAAATTTATATCGTTATATGTTTATTATATTGGAGAGACAACAAATAGCCTCAAAATAATTAATAATATGGAGAATTCAAGGAAAATGACTAAAGTAGGTCGTGTATATTCGAGAGTATTAGGAGAGTTTATACATAACTGGAAACTTGAAATAATTATGTTTAGTAGAAATATGAAAGTAGTGAGCCTGTATAGAAAAACCTTTTTTGGTTCTTTCATGTGTATTGCATTCTAAAGGTTATAGCCATCTAGTTTNTAGTGAGCCTGTATAGAAAAACCTTTTTTGGTTCTTTCATGTGTATTGCATTCTAAAGGTTATAGCCATCTAGTTTTAAGAGTATGAATATTAAAAACGAATGCCAAACTCCCGAAACCTTATCATAGCCACCTGAGAGTGTTAATACAGATACGCTAGTAAAACATTAATTTCAATAGCTTCTAATATAAAACGCTACAAAATATTTCACGACATTATTATTCGAGACATGTTTCAACGTGCTTGCCTGATGCATAACAATGTGACACCCGAAACGACCATGTTTCACACAAACGTGGAAGTGTAGCGTGATGCGTGTTTACATGTGACGAGAATTAATCNGCACCCGAAACGACCATGTTTCACACAAACGTGGAAGTGTAGCGTGATGCGTGTTTACATGTGACGAGAATTAATCGTAGTCCTGGCTTCAGGCAGACAAAAAAAATATATATAAGTAACTAAACGCTGTCAACAAACGTATTGTTACTTAAACATCGTCAAAATTTCAGATGCCTTGCAATACTTCTCGCATGGGGCTGCAGTGGCTGAGTTGCCCGCCTCCCACAAAAGCGAACTGGGTTAAATCCCCGGCCAGGATACTCCCGGGTTTTCACAAGTGGCCTGCGGGTTTTCTCGGGGATCTCCCATTTCTCCCGCTCTTGCGTTCTAGCGCTGCTTCATTCTCATCTCATTTCACCCTCTTCGGCATTCAAGACTTCTTTGTTAAGAGCCGCCCATATCAGTCAACTCATTACTTCACCTACACGTTCTTCTCTGCGCTTCCGCGTATAGGCAATTTGCAGCACACAATTGCTAGGCTCGCAAGTATCGCAGACTTGTGCAGGCGGCGCACGGCCGAGGTTATCTTCCCGCCCCTCCGTCGGCAGGCGTAGGAGCCAGAGCACGCCCAATTCCCACGCATCAGGGGAAGTGGCGCGGCGCTAATTGAGTTACGTGTCGGGGGCTACACTCAGCTAATTGCCGGCAAGGCGCGACTGCCCTTCCGTTGGACAATGAAACGGTGGGGGCGCGAGATAACGCCGGACCCGAGGTGCGCTCCAGCCACTCGAGAACACATTCTCCATTATATAACATCTCCCCACACTCTCCACCATCCCTTATTTACCACCCTAAACTCATCCCACATTTCGCGAGCTGTAGACGGTAGCTTATGCAGTGCGACGACTGGCAACGCAGCGTACGTGCTTCAGTAAAACGGAGGTTATAAACGCTCCCTGTGGAAAACTAGGAACGCTATCACCTTAATTTTAAAAAAGTGCATATAACCTTCAAACATTCTCCCACAGAACAGTAATTCGGAAGTAGAAGTAAGTGCTATTGGGTTATTGCAAAACACATATCAAAAACTATAAACACATCATAAAATATGTTTAATACAATTACAGAAAGTTATAGATATTGCAGGGTTATATGTGGTAGTTACAACTAAAGTTTCACGCTTTTTCTTGGCGAGAAGGTCGATATATATATATATATCCTAGTGACTGGAATGGCTAAGCATTCTTAGTGGTGTCTGAAAAGTGTCTATGTATTCGGAGAAGGCCCGACTCTGTACTGAGAACAGTTCTTCACAGTTTAATTTTATTGTTGTAGTGGCAGTATCAGAATTTTCACACATAATCACAGAATTAAATAAAATTGTTATCATATACTGTTGAGAGCAATACTGATGTTATTTTTTCTTATGACAAGAGTTCTTGGCATATGTAATGTGAAATAATGAATATTTAAGATCACGCTACATCCTAATTAACTTCCAAACGTACCAAAACATGTTTACATAAATCAATTTGATTTAGTTTACATGACCATTCGCCAGGGAAAATAGAGCCAAATATATCCTTCGGATTTTCGCAGTTGTGTTAGAAACTGAAATTTTACGAAATTTTCACCATCACTCTCTCCCATTTTGAGTTAATATTTTTATAAAGGATTAAATTTTGGCGGGAGGCAATTATTATACGTATTTTGAGGCTGAAATTTACATAAAAGTTTGCTCGGAAGAAAATAGCAGTTNTTGGCGGGAGGCAATTATTATACGTATTTTGAGGCTGAAATTTACATAAAAGTTTGCTCGGAAGAAAATAGCAGTTTTCACATCTCATAAAAAATTCTAAATGAGGCAAAATGTCTACATATTCCAAAACAGTCTTGGTTTGTGGTTACACATGTGAAAGATTCACAAGAATTTCAATCACAGTCTTGGAGAAACGTGGTATCCATGGGATAAGGAGGTATCGGAGGAGTTGACTGCAATATCCCTCTTTATGAAAACCTTGTTCTTCAGAAAGTTGCCGTAATTCATAAATATGTAGTGAGCTGATGATGTTAGATGTGAAGAATATTGAAGATGAGAGATTCTTTCTTACCTCAAGTCACTCTATTTCTGTATGGTAATTTTTGCCTCGCGGGTTTTGGCGTTTTCTCCCGAGAGCACAGAACTCCTCCAATTGACTAACAATGCTCCTTTTTAAACAAATGGTGGCGCATTTGTTCAATTTCTGCACAGTACGACATATCGATAGAGCTTTACTCACATTATCACCGAACCCGCCAAACGGACAGAGTGGACAGGACCTATGTTTGTTTATATGTAAGCGAATTTTCTGTGTTACAATGCTGGTGTTTAGTTGGAAGCTCAGTTTATGACCCGTCGGTCAGGTCATTATTTTAAATCCGGTTTTTAATGAAAGTAAGTGGTACATTACGAATTAGGCGCTGAGATGTTTTTCCCTACGTCAATAATTTCAGTGTGGTAACATTTTGTTTTACGATTATTTTTTATTGTCTGATTTTTTTATATTTTCAGAAAAATATGGCTTAGTGTTTCATTATAAACAGATTTAGTAAAACACCGTACTGAAACACCATTATACATTCGTAATCCCTAAATTATTGGTATAAAGCAACAGTGGACCTTCTGACAATACCGGCAAAGTCTTCTCTTTCTGCAAACAAACATTTCTGTGTGAGCTCAACTTTTCTGCGTGGCTAGAACGGTAAACGAGGATGAAGGTTCTCATTGTTTGTTCCAGCGTTTCCTTAATTATTTCTGTTCACCATGATGATTGTACATATGAACCAGGCTTAATGGTTTCACCAGGATGAACTAAATTAGAACTGACCACATCCAGTGCTGTTTAACATGCTAACAGCAATATTTTGCGTTTCGCGTATCTTGATTTTGGAGAAAATTAAGCGGCTTAAAAAACTGTCGTTAACTTGTTTTTGCTGAAGATGATTTCTCATCATACCCAAGCTAAAATGCGCCTTCACAGTTAAACGTTCAGAAAAATTCCGATGTTTTCACANTGAAGATGATTTCTCATCATACCCAAGCTAAAATGCGCCTTCACAGTTAAACGTTCAGAAAAATTCCGATGTTTTCATCTAGGAAGAGTTGCCTCTAAAATAATGCTCCGGTGCAAAAAAAAAATATTGTCAACTTTTGAGTCGTGTGTTTTATTCAAATCATGCTGTAGGTTAAATTCATTCCGTTTAAATTGTTTTTAAGAATTGTAATAATTGTTGTAGAAACTTTTATTAGTTCACTGTATTAAGATGTATTTAAAAGTAATTATATTTAAAGTTTTTTCACGTTCAATGTTATATTTTTCATTGTAAAGTCCAAAGAACGAATTGGTTGGTATCATTGGGGTTATCCTCATTTTGGGATTTCATAATATGGTAACCCTACGAAGTGCATGTTACAGTGTTTCGCGTAACATGTCAGAGCACACCATGAATTAAGGGTATTCTTGTTTCATGAGTTAAAACTAGGAAATACTATAGAACAAAATTGTTATTGTGATGTGGTGATCGCAATGGGAATATACACGACTTTAGAAAATGTAGAGCGTCGCAATTTTGTGAAATATTGTGGAAGTACCAGAGATTCCTAAAAAGGTAAACGATGCAAGTCGAGGGTGAATAACGACGCTTCAAATGTATGTGTAAAGTCCGTTCATGGTTAATGAGGATAACCCTAATGAATTATCAAGCTATCTATTTTGGTTCATAACTTTTTGAAATTTCCCGGGAAAAGACGTTCACCTAAAAATTCAAAATGATCTTCAATTTGTAAAGAAGTATCAGCTATTGTCAAGAGACATAAAAGCCTTGTGTCCATTCTATGTATGATAAGTGAACCGTAAAAATTAAGGTGCAACGGTTATAAATATTTTAAGGCAGAAATAGAGAAGGCGCACACACGTCCACAGACACACACTGACACGCATACCGACTCATATAGAGGAAAGTAATCGCACAGGCTTAAAGAGTAAATAATTTACAGAAGGCAAAAAGTGAGCTGAACGTTATTGTCTAAATCAATTTCAAATAGTTACAAATTAAATGGCATTTTCAAACAGTTTATTAAATGATGTAGTTATAAAATAAGCATATATAAAAGTATAGCACACATAAATCTATTCCAGGGCATCCTGTTACTTCTGCGCATTTTTATAATCATGACTATTATCAATATATCACATTGTTTTCCAATGTTAAATGTTCTCTTTCTGCACATTTTTTTACGTGTTTTTATGTGACCCACAAGTGAAAATAAAATCATGTTGAAGTGTAAACAAGTAAGATATTGCAAGNATAGAGAAGGCGCACACACGTCCACAGACACACACTGACACGCATACCGACTCATATAGAGGAAAGTAATCGCACAAGCTTAAAGAGTAAATAATTTACAGAAGGCAAAAAGTGAGCTAAACGTTATTGTCTAAATCAATTTCAAATAGTTACAAATTAAATGGCATTTTCAAACAGTTTAGTAAATGATGTAGTTATAAAATAAGCATATATAAAAGTATAGCACACATAAATCTATTCCAGGGCATCCTGTTACTTCTGCGCATTTTTATAATCATGACTATTATCAATATATCACATTGTTTTCCAATGTTAAATGTTCTCTTTCTGCACATATTTTTACGTGTTTTTATGTGACCCACAAGTGAAAATAAAATCATGTTGAAGTGTAAACAAGTAAGATATTGCAAGNATTTTTACGTGTTTTTATGTGACCCACAAGTGAAAATAAAATCATGTTGAAGTGTAAACAAGTAAGATATTGCAAGTCTCATTTTTTGCTTTAGAATTCATTATTTGATATATAGAAAGTAATGCCTTTGTAAGTCTTTATTACAAACGTATCAAGCCCGTAGGAGGAATCCTTGCTCGGATGAAAATGATATTTGGCTGGACGCAGGTAGAACCTCTCTCTCTCTCTCTCTCTCTCTCTCTCTCTCTACCACCGGTGCACAATTACGTCCCTAGTGGATCCTCTGGCAAGCCACTCGGTAGATAATTATCAAGGTTTTAAAGGTCCATGGACCTGAAAACGATCTCCCGTGCCTATGTGACCACTGTAGGGAGAAATTATTATGCGTGAGAGCGGCTTTCAGAACTGAATATGTACTGCACGAAACCATTCAAAATAAAGAGAGGAAAATCTCTATTTGCTATATAAAGTGACGCAAATTCTTTCTAATGTAGACAGATCAGAGTGCAGGAATGCTGAAGTACCGGTATTAAACGTACACAGTAAAACGCTTATTGAAGCTTATACAAAAAATATCCAAAGGAAATGTCTGTGATATATAATGCAGTTGTTTTATTGGCCCTCTTAAGCTTCGAACCCATACTTTACGTGGAAACCATATTAAATATGAGTAAACAAATTTACACAAGCTCGCATGTAGTACTTTATCTTCAGACGAATTATGTTTGAAGTTCGTGTACCATAAGATATTTATTATAAAATACATTTTGACCAGAATTAATTTGGCGTTAAAATTCATAGTTAGCAAATTGTTTTAATTCCCGATGAACATAGATTGTTACAGTCCTGTGACAGAGTCAGCGTATTTTCGCGGAACTCAGGTTGAAGGATCGCCTTAATTGGCTGAAATTTAGTTGATAATTATTATATGATTGTGGTCGTAGAAGAAAATTTCNAGGTTGAAGGATCGCCTTAATTGGCTGAAATTTAGTTGATAATTATTATATGATTGTGGTCGTAGAAGAAAATTTCAAGTGCGCCTGTTTAATAAAATTGTATCCAATAAACTTCGAATCTCGGAAACATTATTTATTACTATTTTCGAATTTTATTATAAAGTTTTGGCCAATCGATAAGTGCAAGAAAAATACGTGAAGTAAAGTAATTTCTCATATCAACTGTGTCGTTGTGGCTCTGCATTCATTGGAATAATGACTTCGATCTATTAAATGGCAATCAGATTACAAGTCTCATATACACTCTCTGTACGGTCTCAATGTAAATAAACCAGATATATAATATTTTACGAAACAAAACAAAAATAAAATCATTCGTATAGTTAAAAAAGGTGTGTTTTTAAAAAGTAAATTATTCTAGGACTTATGTTATTAAATAACATACAGATTCGGAATCTAAAAATCGATTAACTAATTTAGAAATAAGTTAAAAACAGAACAATTAAAAATACTTATTCAAATCTCTACTTCGGTACTGGCATGAATGTGTCAAGACGTTGTCTACAGAGAATATAAATATGTATGCGAATAATTAGGATAATAAAAAAGAGCTTGAATAAAGTTGAGAAGAATAGTAAAATATTAATACATATTTTAAGAAAACTTTTTCTACTACTTTTTCTTCGATCATTTGACTGGATGTTATTTGGCTTGGCACCATCTTTAAAAAAATTTGCCACAAATGCGTGAGCAGTAAAAGTGCTCTTCAAGCTAACTAAAAATATTACAGAATTTTTTAAGTTAAGCTTGAGATCATTAGGAAAAATCTACCACAAATAATAAGATTATACGCGTTAGAAAATTTAAATTTTTTTCACCTAGCAATGAAAACAAAAATAAGCTTATTTAATCACTTCGGTCCTTAACAGGCATTACATTATTTCCTAATGTTTCATGGCTGTCGAGTCATATTTCTCGCCCTAGAAAACTCCCCCACCAACCTCGGAACATANTTTATTTCCTAATGTTTCATGGCTGTCGAGTCATATTTCTCGCCCTAGAAAACTCCCCCACCAACCTCGGAACATAATAAACAAGAAATTGCCAATATAACAAATAATATTACTTTCCTCTGTATAGATGCAAATAATTTTAATGAAGTTCTTAAAAGCCGAGATGGTAGGTAGGCCTTACTTAACACATTGTTGACGGATATATCGCTAGAGATGGGACCATACACATATGCAACATTAACGAGACAATTACAACTGCACATGTGCCTTACCCAGTACTCGAGACCAGAGCTCATAATATCGTAAGCGGGCATATAACAAACTGCATTAAGGAGGAAAGATTAGGTGCATCAAGTTCGTTCTAAACTGTTTAATGTTTAGGTAGACAGGGTTTACCAACATGAAATATTTACAAGACCATCATATTGAAAACAATTATGTGAGTTAATTAAATCATGGAAGATAACGCGGTCTAACATAGAGCAATATTTGTGCGCAAAATTTGTTGGCAATTTGTTGATTGGCTCCCAAAATAGGGCATCAACTTCCCATTTTCTAACCTGGCACTAGCTTAAAAATAATACAATAGAGTCTCTTAGGACTTATGTTTGATGCTTTTAATGGGTAATATAAGTTTACACATTTCGTTGAATTTTGTTTAATTGTTTAATAGATATAACGTACTAATCTAAATTAAACAATTTCAGCCATTTGAGAAGTGCTTGACCGATTTAAAACATTTAAGTTTAATGGCCAACTGTGAACAAGCTGTTTCCGAAATTTGGTACGAATCGGTTGACTGGTCCCCGAGATATTACATAAAAGCTCAATTTTCCGCGTGGTTCTCTCTTGATATAATATAATGCGGGGAAATGGTTATCTAGTAGCAAATTCGATATAAATCACTGATAAAGAAAAAAAAATTAAGTTCGTTCGAAATTATTTGGGACAAATGACGTACTTACCTAAAATATTCATATTGCTCTTATTTTGAAAATTTGTGACCTATCACCTAGATTTATGTAACTTTAGATGGACGCAAAAGTGCAAGGTGTCGCCAAAATGTGGTAGGAACTGGTTGACTATTTCCCTAGATTTTTCCATGTGGATTATCTTACAAAATGGCGGAAAAAAGAGAAAAGGTTTAAATACATTTGATAATTGTAATGTATACTGCCAGAGTAAAAAGTTATGTTGAAATAAGCGTCTGCACAACTTAAAACATAACAGTTTACATGGCCTGCCGTATTATGATTACTATATGAACAAATTTGCGACGAATAAGTAGATTGTTTTCCAACATATGACATAACAAGTATATTTTATAATATGGCACTGTTCTACAAAACGGCGGGGAAGAGATACCATGTGAAGAGCTATTTGATTATTTTAATAGATAATGCCAGAATACAAAGTAAAGTTGATGTTTGTTACATGGTTTCTTAGACAGAGCGTACTAAGCTTAAATGTTTATATAACCGCCATTTAAAAATAAATATCGTACTTACTTAAAACATAGCGTTTTACATGACCTNAAGCTTAAATGTTTATATAACCGCCATTTAAAAATAAATATCGTACTTACTTAAAACATAGCGTTTTACATGACCTACTGTAGTACTACTTGCTTGCGAATTTTGGTAGCAATCAGTGGATTGTTTATCTAGATATGATACAAATTGTTTTTATGTAACGCTATCGTACAAAATGTCTGACGAGAGTCTATGTATTGGCATATTTCAAGTATGTAATATATTATTTCAGCATTCCAGGTTTAGTAGGAATTGGTGAAATGTGTGGTAGATAAAGTAGTATATAATATTTATATAATCAAAATTTTTTTTTTTATTGTAAAGATTCCACGTCAAAGATTAACGAATGAAAGTTACTGCTCAGTTAGCTCAATCGGTAAAGGCATGCAAGTTTACAGGCGCCAAACAGATATAAATATAGTCAAAGTTTTGTTTATTACTCTGTACTTTTATTTATCCATCAAATGAAACAATTCACTTACAATCAGATATGCCGAGTACAAACAGGTTTCACCGACAAAACAAGCAAAGAATTAGCAGCGCCGCAGNATTCACTTACAATCAGATATGCCGAGTACAAACAGGTTTCACCGACAAAACAAGCAAAGAATTAGCAGCGCCGCAGTGGTTTATTGATTTATTCACGTCTTGAAAGCTGGCGTCACCACTGGAACTAGCGACCTCCCACATCGGCTGAGAAATAAACGAGCAGGTTAAATTTGCCGGTGTGGGGGCTATTTGCCACGCCCGACGCGGCCTCGGCGAGTGCTGGTTGTCTACTACAGGTTATCGACTCCTGGTTATCGACTGCTGGAGCACTGAGTGTCCACTGCTGGCGGGCAATATAACACAGATTATTTGATGCTCGTGCTTATCGCTCCCTCTCTCCTCAGATAAGGGCATGGCGTGGGCCGGCATTCCCACGCCAGCCAAACTGCGTAGCTATCCGAACTGCATCATCAGTTAAAGATAATCCGAACCTTCTAGAACAAAAACTGTCGTCGCAGTTGCAAAATCTTTTATCTTCTAATGATGATGTGTAACAAAAACTAAGATTTTCTGAAACGGCAAACATATGCCCGATAAACAGTATACCACGATAAACGAACTACCACCGCTTTAATTTCAAATCCCGATAATATTTTACAAAGCCCCGCTAAACGAAAGAGAATGAACCGTGGCTAGAACCTTGGTAATAAATAATATTGCCTCATTACAATGTGCTTCATCCATTTAAATCATATGTGAACACATGTCTTATCGTGTCAATTGGTTGAGTAGTTTGCGAGATATAACTTAGAAGCTTAATTTTTCATGTTTTTACATCTTCCAAAATGGTGGGAAAATAAAAATTCCTCTGCAAATTCAATTCTAACATGATGCACTGTCACCCTACCGAATTTGGTTTAAAATCGGTTAAATGTTTGCTGAGATATGACATAGCGCACAAAATTGTGAAACAGCAGCAGTATTTAAAATAAGCACACCAGGTTGTTGAAAATTATAAAATTAGGATGTCCGTACTAAATACAATAAATTTATCGAGTTGGATAAAAATCGATTAAGGGCTTCAAGAGATGTTTCAATTGAGGGGGGGGGGAGGCACATGACACGCCTACGAACTGACACACAGACAAGAAAGTGATTTCATAAGTGTATATATATATATATATATCGTTTGGAAAGTAGGCGTAGGAAAGGTATAACTGCATTGGAAACTACGTGTTCACACTCGTCGTAAAAGTTTTACATAAATGTTCATCCTTCCTGTCCCAGGGGAACACATTTATGGGAGGAGCCATATCGGCGTTGGCTGCAGGCCACAGGAGATTCGTTGCAACACTGTTGTTTGTGTTGGCACTTCGTCCTAGCACTTTGTCTTCGCTCACGCTCTTGTTACACCAAGGTTCCAGCCTTCCTGGAGTTTTTTTCCGCGTCTGAGGCCGAGAATCGTGGAAGTGATAAGGGTATAAGGGTGGCACTGCCACGCGCATCAAGTGCGCCATAGCCGCTAAGCGCAAGGCTCTTAAATAGCGCGCAGCGTTCTAGTCACACAGCGTGTTACTATGGGACTTCAGCGGCGATCCTACTATTTCAATGATGGAAAGTCTGTAGGAAGGTTTCAATGCAGGGCTCTTAAATTGTTTTGCATGTATATGATGCGTGTATTTTGAGCTACAGCGCTTTGAGAAAGCCATTTTTTTAGACGTTTTGGAGTACTCTGAAATGGTGTTTCTAACTTGCGTGACATTTTGAAAGAACTCAACAACCCTCGTCTGATATGTGTGTTCCTTTCGTTGATGAACACATTGGACGCAAATGTAATAGTTTTTTGTAATTCCAACACCCTGCAACGCCGTTAAAGCGCCATGTAGGCNTTTGTAATTCCAACACCCTGCAACGCCGTTAAAGCGCCATGTAGGCGAGAGAGAGTCTTAATGGCATGTGCCCAGCCACCCTTCACTTCACCAGCATTGGCGACTTCTTTCCCCTCTCTGTCCGAATACGTTTGCGGTGATTAGAGGAACTGCTAATACAAACCATATCATCGCCTGCGGCTCCCTGATGCCAGCTGGCGCAGACTTATGATCTCCCCGGGAGTGCGGNCCTTCCTGTCCCAGGGGAACACATTTATGGGAGGAGCCATATCGGCGTTGGCTGCAGGCCACAGGAGATTCGTTGCGACACTGTTGTTTGTGTTGGCACTTCGTCCTAGCACTTTGTCTTCGCTCACGCTCTTGTTACACCAAGGTTCCAGCCTACCTGGAGTTTTTTTCCGCGTTTGAGGCCGAGAATCGCGGAAGTGATAAGGGTATAAGGGTGGCACTGCCACGCGCATCAAGTGCGCCATAGCCGCTAAGCGCAAGGCTCTTAAATAGCGCGCAGCGTTCTAGTCACACTGCGTGTTACTATGGGACTTCAGCGGTGATCCTACTATTTCAATGATGGAAAGTCTGTAGGAAGGTTTCAATGCAGGGCTCTTAAATTGTTTTGCATGTATATGATGCGTGTATTTTGAGCTACAGCGCTTTGAGAAAGCCATTTTTTAGACGTTTTGGAGTACTCTGAAATGGTGTTTCTAATTTGCGTGACATTTTGAAAGAACTCAACAACCCTCGTCTGATATGTGTGTTCCTTTCGTTGATGAACACATTGGACGCAAATGTAATAGTTTTTTGTAATTCCAACACCCTGCAACGCCGTTAAAGCGCCATGTAGGCGAGAGAGAGTCTTAATGGCATGTGCCCAGCCACCCTTCACTTCACCAGCATTGGCGACTTCTTTCCCCTCTCTGTCCGAATACGTTTGCGGTGATTAGAGGAACTGATAATACAAACCATATCATCGCCTGCGGCTCCCTGATGCCAGCTGGCGCAGACTTATGATCTCCCCGGGAGTGCGGGGGAAAGAACAAACGACACTTATTCTTCAAGCAGTAGTCTTTTGTTTCCATGGTAGAGTGAATATGACGTAGAGCGTTCTCGCAGTTTGCGCAGAACCAGTCTCTGTGTGCCAACATTGAACTGTGTTTCTGCAAACACGACTAGCAAAAACTGTTATGGATTTTATGATATTGCTTTGAAAGCAATACTTTCATATTCATTACAAACTGCTTGCGATAATGTGAATTTATGTTGCCCATATTAAATGCAAATAGGCTCTAATTAGTGGATCATAGAAGTCCAGCTTGGACTTCTGAAAAAAGTTGACATAATAAACTTCCAACGCCATAAATGTATTTTTTAAATTACAATAACAAAGCCCTACATTTTTGTGATGTGAGACTCGTCGGATGCAGCCATAGCTAATATTTTAGAATTTCTCTAGGATGGAATCTAGTTGGTAGCTACCTAGATTCACAATGCTCCAGCATTTGATGCCCACAGACGTAGTCCATTCTGTGGCTTTTCAGAGTTAAGCCAGTCCTTTATTTAAGCGACTTTCCGAAGATCAAGAAGAAGAAAAGATTCTGAAAANTTGGCTTTTCAGAGTTAAGCCAGTCCTTTATTTAAGCGACTTTCCGAAGATCAAGAAGAAGAAAAGATTCTGAAAACTATGTTTTTCGACTGCTGGTTAATTTTCGAATGGGCGTATTGTTGAAGTCGACATTGCAAGTTGTGACATAGCGTGGATGGCTATGAAAATAAAGGAAATTGCCGGGTAGAAACATACAGACTGCAAAATAATTACATGAAAATATATCAAATATATTGCATCTAGTTTCAGAAGATGGGTAACATGCACTGCCACTCTGCTTCCTAGAGCACAAGTGAGGCGTCATTTAGTGCCTTCACATCGGTTGTTTACGTTCTTTGTATGATGCAGGTAACTAGATGTGGTCCTCCGCACTCGAATCACTCGCATTCTGGCATGCAGAGTCTACAGATGTGCATACAATGTGTTATGTGGAGCTAGTGATGGACACTTTGGTGCTATATTGTTTCCCTAATTTTCATAGCCCTCCCCACTATGGTGTTAGGTATATTTAGGAAGTAGGTCAAATACAATAATGTGCATAGTGGAAATGAGTCGACAACTATTCAGTAAAACCCAAGGGTAAATATTACTATCCGAAACCACCAGGAGGGGAAGGATTGTTGATACGAATGACGTCAGCGATGCCAGCACAAGAGTAATATAAGATCAACGTTAAAACAAGCGGTGTGAAGACATTGAGAAATGCAAATAGTCAAGAGAGTTTGAAAGTTAAAAGGAGTACTGACATAAACAAAACTGTGAATATTGCGTGATATAAGCAATGTGGGGAAACTAAAGTTATGAGCGTTTAACGGTTACATAGAAGGAAAATAATGTGTACATTGACATAAAGTGAGACCTGTACAGCCAGGTTAGTTTAAACTCAAAATATCCTAGGTTAACTCAAACTCCAAAAAACCTACATTAGTTTAACGTTTATAAAAGCCTAGGTTAGTTTAAAACCCAAAAAACCCAAGGTAAGAATAAACTGCTATACATGGGGCAAGGATCTGTTATATTTGAAATACCATGGCGAAAAAGCATTTGGAAACGCACCCTAGGAGCGAAAATATTTACGTCGCCTAGGTGGTATCGTAAAGTACACTCGATGTTACTCTGCGATATGGGAGTTGTAGTGTGTATTTGAAAAAATATTCGGACGTATATTTATTTGTAAAAGCAGCAGTATCGTATGGTAACATATAGCGGGTGGTTTGTATGTTACCAACCGAAACCAGGTTGTTGATATCAGATAGTAAAATCCAACCATCGTCTCAATGTTATTATGTGATACTGCAATAACTAGTTTATTGCCAATTGTCACCGACTAAAAACCCTCGCGTTCCCGTGGATGCACCGTTAAGGTGTACGCGGGTAAAGGTGAGGGGTAAATGTGGTTCATCATCTGCGTCTTGTTTGTGACGTCATAATGTGTTCATTTATCGTTGGTATCGGATAGTAACATTGTCCCGAGAATTAAAGTACCATTCTCAGAATTTAGTTTCAATTTTCATAAAAATTAATACATTTATGGATTAGGCTATCCAAATGTGAAAACTGTATTTGTTCGAAATGAGTTTGTGATTCCTAATGGTGTCCGTAATAGTAATTTTCATAACTGGTTGGTTATATAATTCTTGATCATCTGTTCCTTATTTGTTACATGCAAAGTATAACACATGAAGTAAATTGTTTCAGGTTTGCAAAGGATTTGGACAAACATCTTCAGTGGGTTAGAGCTGTTAAAAGAGGAAACTGGGAACCATCAGCTTCAAGTGTTCTTTGCTCGTGTCAGTTCATTGAATATTGTTTTGATAGGACATCTCTGTTGATTGTACGGCTGCGAGAGAATGCTGTCGCGACAATATTTCCTGCACATCCATCACACTTGCAACAAGTAGGTAGTGGCTCTATTTTACAGCTTTTACTATTTATATTCATGTGTACTTCAGATTTTTTTTATTCCAGAAGTTTGCAGACTGAATTTGTGAGGTTGTGTTCTAGTAAGGAATGTGGACCTCAGGCATCAGTGTTCTATGTTCAACAAAACAAAGTATTTTATATTGACTTTTAAAAATTTGGGTTATTCTTTGTTAGGGTTTTCTCAAAATGTGTAAAGAAAAATCCCAAAATTGTATTTTTGTTCTCTATGGAATTTGTTGATTTATTTTTACATGGGCGCATTGTTGTATTCAACCATAAAACTCCATAGTGTAAATGGCTTTGAATATCAGGAAAATTGCGGGATAAGAAAGCAAAAAAAATCTAAAATATATCACAAAATGCTAAAAACAACAAACCTAAATATTAAAGAAGTTTGCTGCTAGCTCCACAAAGCTAGCTAGTTGCAAATTTTCACACATATCCACACTGGAGCATGAGCAGGTGAATTGATATGAAGCAGACAAATGGGTACACCCCTGCGACTGGTCCGGGAAGCATAGTGATAATTTGCACTTAATCAGTTTTCTGTAGCTAGTTGTGGGTGTTTTTTATGTTAACATGGTTTTTACCTTCATGAGCGATATTACTTTTTACGTTTTTACCTTGCAATTTCCATGATATTCACAGAACTCCCCACAGTGGAGTATTTTTAGGTTTTATCTCCCATACAACAATGTGCCCATATGGAAATTAATCTGAAACTTAAGACCATCATCTGGCTGGCGGTATTTTAAATAATGTGATACCTTTATGTATGGAAGCGCTAAGGGTGACCAGGCACCCTCATTGGATGACTGGCGTGTAGTCTTGCTATTGTCGGCTCGTCTGTAGGAGATTTTAAGTAGCGACCCTAACATTCTATGGTCTTATTATAAAAATATTGATTTTCTGCGTGTCTTTAAGCCCCTTTGAATATTACGAGTCAAATTTTTCATACTTTAAATTGATTACGTAAATAACCATTTTAGCCATTCCAACTTTTCAAAATTCACTTTAAGAATAGAAATAGATTACGAAAGTAAAATTTTGACATGAAATTTTCTAAATGCAAAATAGACACCCCTAAAAAATATAGAACAAATTAAATAACAGCTGTCATACTGACGTTCTGCACACTGTTTGGTAGTCATGGCACACTAAATTAAAGTAAAAAAAATTATATTTTCAGAATACTTTACAACAATTTTTAAAAAACTCCTGAAGTTGTAGTGTTACTTGTAAATTAGTTAGGCGCGTATTTTCAAGTGCCAAAATTTTGTGTAGTGTGTTTTTACATGAAATATTTATTTACAGAAATAACACTTTGTTGTGCAACTCTTTCGAAACTGCAACAGTTGTATGTGGAAGAATTCGTTATTAGCAAATAAAATATAGTGTTTTCCTTTCAAGCTAGAGACGATTTACAGTGTCTAATTATTATGAGAATTGTCAGACGTACGAGTGATTAAGGACAAATTTCCTTTTGCGCCTCTTACTTCCTCTATCATGTGGCGTCTAGCTTAAATGAAATGACGCTACGCAAGTCGGTTCCCATTTTACTGGCACACAGCGTAGGAAAAATGCTTAAAACTTTCAATTGTAATGAAATTATGTCTGATTTCTTCTTGCAATCACAGGTAAGAAGTGAACTGAATAATTATGTCACATTAAAAAAAAACTTAATGAATGCAGAAATATGTGAGACATATATACGAACACTAGACAAATATTCATACCANTCACATTAAAAAAAAACTTAATGAATGCAGAAATATGTGAGACATATATACGAACACTAGACAAATATTCATACCACTCGTATGAACACGAAAACAACACACATGAAAATCACTTGAAACTGAAAAGCTAACTACTTCAAATTCCACACAAAGCATAACAAATTCAATTAATGGAGACAATTAAATTTTATTAAGAAAAATTTACATGAAGAGTAAGAATTAATTGATAACCGTAAACTTAATAAGTTCAGAAAGTAATATATAAATAATTAAANGTCATATTAAAAAAAACTTAATGAATGCAGAAATATGTGAGACATATATACGAACACTAGACAAATATTCATACCAATCGTATGAACACGAAAACAACACACATGAAAATCACTTGAAACTGAAAAGCTAACTACTTCAAATTCCACACAAAGCATAACAAATTCAATTAATGGAGACAATTAAATTTTATTAAGAAATATTTACATGAAGAGTAAGAATTAATTGATAACCGTAAACTTAATAAGTTCAGAAAGTAATATATAAATAATTAAAAATGCAATTAAAACTGCTGTCATTCAAATAGTAAGTCAGTTGTGAAGAGATCTGTAAAACTATATCACCTCTTAAAATAGTAGCAAAAAAAATTGATAATTTACGTGAGAAGTAGAATTGTAACTGGCTCATTTACTACTCAGCATTTAATATTAGGAAAATGTTCGTGGTTTTGTAAGGCTCTAGAGCAGGACATCTCATTTACTGGCTTCTGGTTAGCGTCGGAACCAAAATTAATGCCCTTATTAATTTCTGAATACTAATTTAAAAGTACAAAATAACTCTCTTAAAAGTTACAATAATTTTTCAATTCAAATAGCGTAGAAGTAGCTGCAGCACACATACGTAAAACAATTTATATTTGTATTACCAAGCACTATTTAGATCATACTTAATCGGCTTTGGTGGAGAACGCAGCAACGTAATTGAAGGACATAAAAAATTAATTTCAATGCAGTTTTGGGCCTCTTATGATCATGCTCCGCATATTTGATGCAACTAGGCGCCTCTCGAATACATTTCCTACCATTACGATGGACGGTAAGTTAAGAATTAAAGGAATTCTTGCAGACAAACTTTATGATGTACCACTTGTCATTGCGTCTGCAGAGAGAGAAATTAGCAACGGAATTCACACGGGGACGCTAATTAAAACGGGAAATTCCAAAACGACATCACTTTGTGATGCGTCACAGTCTTATCAGTTCTGTAATTCAATGCATTCCTCCGTAGCCAAAACTGCTTGATTAAACCAGGTAAATTGCAAAGAGAAAACGACGACAAAATAATTAGCACTTAGAAAGATGTTTGAGCTCAGTTCACATAGCAAGTAAAAGAAAGAAGTAGAACTGTAAAATTACGTGAAAATTAAACAAACCAAAATAAATAAATAACGTTGAGAGGTGATGTCCTAGATTACAATTATAGCTATGCCTAAGGGTAGGGGTTTTTAAAATTACGTTTCAAAGTAAATAAACATTCATCTCAAAAGAAATTACCACACAAACAAAAAGCTTTATATAATAAAATTGTTACAAAGTAATTAATTACTAAATATCAGTGTACTATTTATGTTTGATTGAAACTGTATCTTACACATTTTCATCAGTAGTTTACAAGTGTTTGAAATATCTGGTGGTGAGTAAATATTTTAGTCACAATATTGTTTATTTAACATTTTTGGAGTTGCGTTTATGGATATGGTGCGTAACCAGAAAATTGGGAGTCATATAATAATGCATAGGGAAATCGTTAGGTAGTTGTGGACAGTTGCATCTTTTTCTTGAAATATCTAGAAAAATTCTGAAAATGGTATTGTTGTAGCATACAGAAGATGCTGATTCATAATCACACAGGCACATTTGTATTTAGTTGAGGTCCTAGAGATCTTACAAGAGGGAAGGGTTAGAATTTTCAAGGAAATTTCAGGGTGAAAACGTAAAACATGTCAAAAGGAATGTAAAAAACCCACAACTATATCTTGAGAAATAAAAGTATGCAAATCTGCTCCGCGGAGTGCGTGGGGAGGGTCAGCCAGGTGGCCACTCTTCTGGAAAACAGAGAATACCTGGGAAAGTGAGGGAATTCTGTTGGTTAGGGAAAAATCAGGTGAAACGTAAGGGCGTTGTCTGTAATTGGTAAAAAAGCAGGGTAAAGGGGTGACGGCTTCAGGAGTTTTGTTCACTAAGTAGTATTACAGTTTTAGTCTGTAAAAATTAGGTTGCTGACCATAAAATAATATTTTTACGGCTACAAACATAAGTAACATTTTTGCTGTTCTCGTTGCATTATAACATTCAAATGATAATCTATGATGTAAGCAGAGATTACGTCTAAATAATTTACAAGTAACACTACAACTTCAGGAGTTTTCCAAAAAATGTTGGAAAGTATTATGAAAATATAATTTTTTTACTATAGTTTAGGGTGCCATGTCTCAGACTACCAAACAGTGAGCTGAACTTCAGTATTATTGCTGTTATTTAAATTGTTCTATATTTTTGAGTAGTGTCTACTTTGCATTTTAAAAACTTATTATGTCAAAATTTGATATTTGTTATCTATTTCTGTTCTTAAAGTGTATTTTGGAAAGTGGAAATGGCTAAAATGGTTATTTACGTAATCAAATGAAAGTATGAAAAATTTGACTCGTAATATTTAAAGAAGCATAAAGACACGTAGCAAAAGATTATTTTTTTAATTAAACCATAGACTGTTAGTGTCGCTACTTAAAATTTGGTCTGGAAAACCTGGAAAAGTCAAGGAATTTTAAAATAGAGATTGAGTGGCCATCCTGGTCACACAGAATTACCTGATTCATGGTATACAAAGGAAACGGCAGGTTTACCAGCACACCTTTTCCATTTGAAGAATCACTGTTCCCATAGTAAAACAATTTTTTCACAGTAGGCAAATTACTTGTTTAAATGTTAACAGAACAGATAGATTGAAAGAGAACCAACAGAAGACAGTGCAATATTATATTCACCTACTTAGAGCATATACAATTCCCTGGCGCGAGTAGGAAGTGGTAAATACAGTTGAGAGATCATGCATTGCCAATTCATTTTTGCATGTGTATATTATTGTAATCTTCTAAAAAAAATCTACAATGGGGAAGGATTCAAAGGGAAATATGTTACATGAGTCACGCTTATACTCCACCTCAAGCATAATATAATAACAATTCAAAAAATAATTTTTCAACGTCTAGAGAACACCTTTGCACAAACGATTTCATCCCTAAAAATGCCAGAACTAGGACACTTCATTATTCTTTCATGGACAGACATTATAAAATGCACCGAAAGCTAGTGTAGCAGTATTCTTCTCATCCAACCCTATATTCCAGCAATCACAGCCCTAGAAGAAGTGAAAATTGCATAATTCTTACCAGTTATCTTCATTAATAACAAGGCAAATTTTTTTTACGCATCCTGTGATGTAGCGTATTACTCATAGACAGGCGTCAGTTAATGCATTAGGATGTTATACCCCATGATGCAACTAAAATATTCTGAATATTTCAATCTTGCAAAATATCACAAAGCTCCTTGTGCATTGCGATGCAGTACTAGAAATAACATCCATACCAATCATCTTCGGACTGGTACTTACAGTTTTTGAAAAATATAATATTCTGCACTATTAACGTCATTTTACACCACCTGCTTCACAAAAGCGGTAGATGTCAAATAACTACAATTTGGAAATGCGATTTCACTGTTGCCATGATGTTGCATTTAACACAGAACAATTTAGAAGTAATTAATTTGTAGTTACCCAAGTTTCATGCTAGACACGTGTTTTTTACTTGGTCCACTTGCTTCTTTGTTCTTTGTCTGGGATGGTAAAAGTGACTGCATTGTAGTAATGATGATGTCTGAGAAAGGCTTTGTTCAATTAAATGGTACAATAGACTTCTGATGTACTGTATTGCGCATTTTGAGGCCCTGTATCCAACCAGACGTGCTACCACTCACAAACTTGTGTAAAAAGCCAAGAATGCTACATTTATTTATAGGGGGCTATTTGATTAGGATTGGTATATTACAATGCAGATATGAGGGCTTAGAGCCAAAATGGTTAGTAATTTTAGACTTTTGTGACCAATATAGGAACACAGGTGTATGCAACTTTTTGCTGCTCGTGTCTAGATCTGCATTAAACACTGCGTATTTGCTGATGGATACATGGAATCTGAAACTTAAATTATGAAAAAAAAAGTTTTTACATTGTCAGAATTACAGGTTCAGCGCAAAAGAAAACTACCGCGGTCCCAAGCAAGTGATAGCGTTCTTCTACTGGGCTGTGGAAAGGAAGAGATCCCAGAATAAAAGGCGTGTCATGACTTGCCTTAAGTGTTATGANAGCACACCTTTTCCATTTGAAGAATCACTGTTCCCATAGTAAAACAATTTTTTCACAGTAGGCAAATTACTTGTTTGAATGCTAACAGTACAGATAGATTGAAAGAGAACCAACAGAAGACAGTACAATATTATATTCACCTACTTAAAGCATACACAATTCCCTGGCCGCGAGTAGGAAGTGGTGAATACAGTTGAGAGATCATGCATTGCCAATTCATTTTTGCATGTGTATATTATTGTAATCTTCTAAAAAAAATCTNGTTGAGAGATCATGCATTGCCAATTCATTTTTGCATGTGTATATTATTGTAATCTTCTAAAAAAAATCTACAATGGAGAAGGATTCAAAGGGAAATATGTTACATGAGTCACGCTAATACTCCACCTCAAGCATAATATAATAAAAATTAAAAAATAATTTTTAAACTTCTAGAGAACACCTTTGCATAAACGATTTCATCCCTAAAAATGCCAGAACTGGGACACTTTATTATTCTTTCATGGATATTTTAAAATGCACCGAAAGCTAGTGTAGCAGTATTCTTCTCATCCAACCCTACATTCCAGCAATCACAGTCCTAGAAGAAATGAAAATTGCATAATTCTTACCAGTTATCTTCATTAATAACAAGGCTAATTTTTTTTTACGCATCCTGTGATGTAGCGTATTACTCATAGACAGGCGTCAGTTAGTGCATTATGATGTTATACCCCATGATGCAACTAAAATATTCTGAATAATTCAACCTTGCAAAATATCACAAAGCTCTTTGTGCATTGCGATGCAGTAATAGAAATAACATCCATACTAATCATCTTCGGACTGGTACTTACAGTTTTTGAAAAATATAATATTCTGCACTATTAACATCATTTTACACCATCTGCTTCACAAAAGTGGTAGATGTCAAATAACTACAATTTGGAAATGCGATTTCACTGTTGCCATGATGTTGCATTTAACACAGAACAATTTAGAAGTAATTAATTTGTAGTTACCCAAGTTTCATGCTAGACACGAGTATTTTACTTGGTCCACTTGCTTCTTTGTTCTTTGTCTGGGATGGTAACAGTGACTGCATTGTAGTAATGATGATGTCTGAGAAAGACTTTGTTCAATTAAATGGTACAGTAGACTTCTGATGTACTGTATTGTGCATTTTGAGGCCCTGTATCCAACCAGACGTGCTACCACTCACAAACTTGTGTAAAAAGCCAAGAATGCTACATTTATTTATAGGGGGATATTTGATTAGGTTTGGTATATTACAATGCAGATATGAGGGCTTAGAGCCAAAACGGTTAGTAATTTTAGACTTTTGTGACCAATATAGTAACACAGGTGTATGCACCTTTTTGCTGCTCGTGTCTAGATATGCATTAAACACTGCGTATTTGCTGATGGATACATGGAATCTGAAACTTAAATTATGAAAAAAAAAGATTTTACATTGTCAGAATTATAGGTTCAGCGCAAAGGAAAACTACCACGGTCCCAAGCAAGTGATAGTGTTCTTCTACTGGGCTGTGGAAAGGAAGAGATCCCAGAATAAAAGGCGTGTCATGACTTGCCTTAAGTGTTATGAGAGTACGACAGTTTCTCCTAGTAAATTTGCGAGTCCAAGTAAACATTGTCTCCAGGCTAAACTACATGAATTGAGAAGATGCTATAAAAGGAAGCTGAAAACTTTGCAGCAAGAGAGTGAGCGGTTAGGAAAGAGGATAGCTTATTTGGATAATGTAGCTGAAAGTTTGAAAAACAAAAACTTTGATAGTGGAGAGTATTGCTGGTTCAAATAAGGAGCTCCTCAAGAGACAGCTAGCATAGTCAGCAAACACAGGCGTTCCTAGAACATACAGCCAAGAATTGTGGACACTTGAAATAATGCTGCACTATTACTCTCTGCGTGCATATTGTTACGTGAAGAAAAGTTGCTTGCCTCACCCCAAGACGATTGGCAGGTGGGACAGTTATGTCGACGGAGTACCAGGTTTCACAGCTGTAGCATTTGAAGCCGTGAAAATATAGCATGTCAGAGTCATGAGCTGATGTGCTCCCTTGATTTAGGTGAAATGGCTTTGAGAAAATATGTCGAATATGGACAGGCACTGGTGTTTATAGTTATGACAGGCAATTAGCCAATGAAGTATAAGATTTTATGCTAGTTGCTGTAAGCGGATCATGGAATGTGCATGTTGGATTCTTTTTAGCGGATGGTGTAAATGCAGAGCAAAAAGCTAATCTAGTTTTGCAGAGTGTAAAACTGGCAACTGAGAGAGGAGTGCGTGTTGTTTCCATCACGTTTGATGGAACCTCCACAAATTTTAGTATGGCAAAGTTGTTAGGTTGTTCCTTGGATACAATAAACCTTAAAAAAACTTGGTTCATCCCACAAGACAGTGGAAAAAGAATAGTCATATTTCGTGACCCTAGCCACATGGTAAAGATTTCGTGGAATGTGTTAGGGGATAAACGTGTCTTAGTTGATGACAATGTTGAGATTATTTTGTAGAATTATTTCGAGAAGTTGCATAAAATTCTGGAGCAAGAAGGCTTGCATTTAGTAAATAAACTCAAGTCATCCCACATTTTCTACCAAATCAGAAAACGAAAGTTATTTTGGCCATACAACTGTTAAGCCATTCAGTAGCAGTTGCTATGTAATTTTTTATCACACTCGATTGGAGACACATAGTTTGAAGAATTAGTAGCCACAGTAAGATTTTTTAACATCATGAATAACTTATTTGTAATTTTCAATTCAAAGAACATGCAGTAATTCGACCTCAATAAACCTGTCTGTAAAGAAAATCACATTGAGTTGTTACAATTTTTAAATGAAGCTGAGCAGTACCTACGTAATTTGAAAATAAATGGCATATCAATAATCAACTCATGCAGGAAACCCATTTTTTTTGGTTTTATTATAGGTACTGAAAGTTTAAGAATTTTGTATAGTGATTTATGTTAGATCAGTGATTCCCCGCTGAAGTAAATACCAATATATAAACTGCCGCAATACAACCGGGATTATTTTTTTTGGTAACATCAGAATGCATGGTGGTTTCAACAACAACCCAACTGCAAAGCAATTCAAATCTGCGTACAAAAAAAGTCTAGTTCATATGGAACTGAAGCCAACACATACTGTAAATGCAGTACCTTTTGAAGAAATTAGTATGTTAAATTGCTCAACAGGAAGAACAACAAATGTAACGTCACTTACAATGCACTTTTATGAAGAAGAAAATTAAAACAGTTTGAGAGTAGAGGACCGAACAGACCACGTGTATTTGTTTCAACCACAACAAATTACAGGATTTGCACGTCATATAAATATTTAAATTCTGGATTGGTTTTTCGTCGTCTGAGTGCAGTTATAAAATGTGAAAATTGTTTGAGTTCTCTGTCTGGAAATTAAGAAAATTTGTTGGATTCACTAATTGATGAAAAGCACAGGAGTGAAATATTGTACCCTTCCCATATTGTCGTTGAGGTTTGCAAAATCTGTGAGGAGAAGATTCGAACTGCACTTGCAGAAAGTGGTGGGAAATTTCTACTGTAGAAGTTTACAGTGTCCAGAATTGTGTATTTTGTATTGGAAACTACTTGACTTCAGAAAGGCACCTTTTTGCTCGCCTGGATGAGCATTCAAACGATTAGGAACATTTGAACAACCACTCTATTCAATTTGTTCGTGCAGTAGCTGAAAATAATTTTCAGATTCGTATAAATTACATTAGCAAGATATCAGTTGACAGCTCAGATAGCAAAAGGCAAGATTGGATCAAACTTGTTCTTTTTAAAGTGTACTAATTGCAGTACACTTATATAAAAAAGGTATATTTTCTTAAACAGTCACTTTGTTTTTGTGTGTGTGAACAGTATTATATTGTAATGCAGTATAAATCCTATATTACTCTTTTCTAGTTACAAATGAAAACTGGTGTAAATAAGGGGAATGTGTAAATACTATTAAGTGACTAGTTGCTCAATGTTGTTTGTACAAAGATGTAACGAAAGTTACATTTGTTTGAGAATTGTTTCCCCATTCAAGTTATTTTACTCATATATTGCGAGCAAGCCATGATTCCAAATCTGTGATGTGTTTCTTCTGTATGACTAGTGACATTTTTGTGTACACAGTTGTAACAATTTTATTTTAATGCACTGTTTTCAGTACCTGTATGTTTTCTGTGTAAACTTCACTTGGTTTAGACATTTTATATAGCACAAATTATGTTTGTTTTCTTACATTGCCTTTGTAATATCATTTCTTTAAATTTAATGTTTTGCTATCGTGAGTCTGTGGAACTGTTGTTTATTTATTTGATGGATTTTTCCTGCAATAGTTATGGATTTGATTTTTTCGCAGTTGTTGGTAAAATTACTTAATGTAAATGTTAATTTTAAGTATGCTAGAGGCGAGGTAGTACTTGTTGCAATTTAAATTTTTTTCAGCTTGTCAATCAATGGTCGTTTGGAAGAAATCTACCACAATTGGCTTTTTTTCAACAGTGTAACCTTTATCATTGATGTTATTACAGCTGTGAGCATTGGGTACTTTTAAATTTATTTTAGTTCCTATTATATTTGTTAGGATGATGTATGCAAATCAAATGCTTGTATTTTTGAGCCTGAAAACATGAAACTCCTAGTTTTACTGGTAAAATACATACACAATTATATATTTTACAATATGATCCTGAATTCTGTGAGATTTTCTGTATATATGTAAATATTTTTATTCCGATTTTATGGATTTAAATAATAGTCTATAATTATTTAAAATGTTAATTTCCAATATGTAACTTGGGTTGCGGCTTTTTAGTTTGAATTTTCCGTTATTGTAAACACCACTTAACTATTGTATACTAATCACCACATGTGGCAGTGTACTAGTAAACTGCATGGGACGTAGTCTAGGTGACAAATAAAATCATCACAATGAATTGTTCAAAGCTGTTGAGATCTGAAATTTCAAATCATGGCCTGAGACTTTAAATACAGAAGCTACATTTGGAGACACTAATGTAATTTTGTTAATAAGTATTTTTTCAAATATTTTTTCAAGAAATAAATGGCTTTAAGCTTGAAATGATAGACACAGAATGGTCGTACATCGAAAGAAATATCTATAAAGAAAATATACCTGTCACAAAAGCAAGTTGCAATGCTGTGAATGAAAAACAAACAGCTGCATACTTTACTATGCTTGGCCTTGTTGATCTCCTGCTTTCTCTGCGAGCTCATACAAGTGAATGTGGTTTCTCACTAATGAAATTAACGAAATTTGATTGGTGAAATACGCTTGGGGACAATCTTCTATCATCACTGATGCGGATTCAAATGAAGTCACCAAGTGTCTGTGACTATGGCCCAGATGAAGCTATCAGCCCCTGGTTACACAGCAGTCAAAGGCAACACCATTTGTTTCAAGAACCATATGCAAAACCAAAAGAGAAAACTGACTGATGCGTCCAAAATATAAAGAAAGAAAACTATTATTTGTATTTTTTTCATCGTTATTGTATTTTAAATAGCTTTGCAAGTTTAAAGTGTCATAAGCAGGCTTGAAGAAATGAGAATTTGTCCGTCAGACAGGCACTGAAATTCCTTAAAATAAACCCCTGATTTTAAGTATGACAGTTCACTAGTGTATCACAGATACACTATACCAAACATTATTGTCAAAATATACACTGAAAGGGATATAGATAGCATTTAAAGTGTGTTTGACATTTTTTCATACTAATATGAGTGTCCACTGTACCAGACTGTAAATTACGCTTAGATTAAACTTTACATATACATTATACCTGTATTAAATTTTTTGTGTTTTAGATTTAATGTGCTATACTGTCATAATACATAACATTATAACGAGACGTATTAAGTATCAGGATAAGTAAAATGAATGTAAATACTAAAACTTGTGTAAATGATAGTGAAAAAATCAATTGTTACATCATCATTATAGTAAACAGTATACAATTTTGCATTGCTTGTAATAAGTAAGTATAGGAGAATAATTTTATATGTAAACTATAACTTAATTCTGCATAACTGTAATTAATATAAGACTAAAACGTCATGCAAGGGGTATTGCAATTACATAAAACTTTAACCTCAAACACCCAAATGATTATGCACATAAATTCCACGGCTTCTGCTCACACTCGCTGGTGAGATGACGGCTGAATAAGTGCGCAAGGACACTCTTATAAACATTTAACAGTGCCACTGTATTGTAACTACGCGACACCCGCAAACGGGTAGAAGAATTCGCTTTCTAGGTCAGTTATGCACCTCGATACTACCGGCAAGTATATTCCCAGCAGCAGCGGCTATTGCTGATCCTCCTACGTTGATCTTCCCTCTCTGCGACGCCTTTTAGTCTGACGAATGATGTTACGGCATCCTTGTGCAAATGACGCGAGGATGGTATCAGACCCGAACAGCAAGGCAGTGTTATGGGCGATATGGTGCAATATTAAAACAGAGACCGCGTGGTTGATAATCTAGATCAGTAGCGCGAATAAAAGGCGCGGACACACGGGTCAAGGTCATGTGTCTTCCATAAACCGGCACCAGTGACACCTGGGGGTTCATTCTAAGTTTCTAGAAACGCAGCTTCGGATCGTGGAATAACGAATTTCATAATATTTCCTGGTTTTAATATTCTAAGGTGTATATGACTTCTTCATTGTCGTGTGAAAACGACCGAGAGCACTCGACAGCTTATGTGTGGTCGAAAGCTGCGTTCCCGATCGGGAAGCGTAACTTCAACATGTCAGGTGAGAAGCTTGGTGGTGGTATTTTTTTGCAAACGGGTATAAACTTATTGGTTCCGTCCTTCTTTAAAGTAATTATTAACATATAAAATGATATAATACAGTGGAATATAACTATATGCATATCATTGTGTATACGCATGTTCGGAAGTATGAATGATAATATGTATGTATCGTGAGCCCACTTTGTGAGTGTAGAAAAGGCCGAATGGTCGAGTCCATGCCACGTAGTCTTGCGGCACTTCTGCGTGATCGGAGGGCCCTACACGATATTAGGCAGGTGTACTAGTTTTTTTGGCTCTTCAATGTATATGAAGTATCTTTGTAATCTATTTTGTAAGATAGGGCAAATAGAATAAATAAAGTTTTATGTAATATCTCGGGAAAGAATTTACCAAATCTTATGAAATTTAGTAAACAAGTAGTACTGCGGTAGGTGAGGGCAAGTGGTATGTTTTAAGCATGCCAGATATTTATTTTCAAAATGGCGGCCATATAGCTATATTAGTTTAAAATGCTATATCGTCGAAACAATGTAATACATTTCAACTGAACTTTGAATACGGTCGTTAAATATTACAAATATCAACTGCATGTACACAGAGGATCGGTTGTCAGCCATTTTATAAGAAAATACCATGCGAGTGAATAATTGTTTTTGGTCATATCTCGGGAAACAATTGACAGATTCCTTCCAAATTTGGCAAACAAATAGTAACGCAGCAGGTGGTTTAACTTTGATGTTTCATGTAGGTCAGGCACTCATTTTCAAAATGCTGGCTATATAAATATTTTATATCAGTATATTTTATTAATGAAACAATACATTACAACATTACTATGTATGCTGATAGTACATATTACAACCATCGAATTTGAATATACAGAACCTCATTTCTCTAAAATTTTGTAAGATAGCCCTACCAATAAAAACTAATGATTTGATCATTTATCTAGGGAAACAATCAACCCATCCTTCAAAATTTGGCCAAGACGTTGTACTTTGGCAGAGCATATTAATGTGTAATTTTTAATTATGCAAAGTTATTTTCAGAATGGCAGTTATAATATAATTCTAGTTTTGTGTGCTATATATACGAAGTTATGTGATATATTTAAACTTAATCATAATATTGGTAGTATACAATCATCACAATTGCTGCGACATTACTTTTTGTCCTTCATTTATGAAGATCGCCAAATAAAAAATTAATGGAGGTATTATGCTATGTATCTAGGACCAATGAACCGATTCCCACCAAAAGTTACAATGGGACATTTCAAATAAATTTGTACCAAACTGTGCACACCATAAATGCTACAGAAGGCCATTTAAACTTTCATTATATGAATGAGTCAGACAACGATGTTCAAAATAGCAGCTTCATAAATCATTTAGGTCAGTTTAACATACATATTATAAAATTTAAACGAATTCAACCACAATTTTTATGTAAACTGTATACATTAAAAGCAACGTATAAAGACCTCCTTTTTCTGGCAATTTTCTACAATACCATCAAATAATTAAAAAAAGTTTTTTGTGTTATATCTTTGGGACCAAACAACCGATTTCCATCAAATGCTTCACACAAGTAGCACTACGGTAGGCCATGCAAACTTACATGTTTTATATGGCTTATTTACTTATTTTAAAAATAATCACCCTATACTTATTTTAGTTTAGTAAGCTATTTCATTTGAATCATTAGACTGAATAAAAACGAAGTTGATGCTACGATTCCGACCTCCGTAATGCAATGTATTGCACGCTAACTTCTAGTTCGAGGTTTTTTGGGTTCAATTCCCGGGTAAAACATGTGTGTACTTGTAGTTGTCTCGCTGTTGTTGCATAAGTTTCTGGTTTCATTTCTACAGTCATTGCTTTCAAATAGAAGTTCAGTCTTTCCTACCAACTCAGATTTTAAGAAATTACTTAAAAATTAATTTTCATCCATGTTGAGGAAAGTAGGGTTATTAGTTATATCAGTAGCTTCTTGTCTATACTTCTCATAATACTATAGAAAACAATTTTAGCCCTACATGGAATAATCAAAATAATTAAATACTAGGTTTCTATCACCCTATGAATAAATATATATGCTACACAGTTTTGGGGTACGAAGTACTTTACTTCCCTATTGGAAAGAGAAATTCGTGTGTTCCTTCTATAATCAATGGAAAACTTAATATGATGTCAGATTTGTTGTTAATTCCAAACATACTTTCCTAGGCAAACATTATAGTTGCATTTTTTAAAGCGACATTACACGTATCGTCTTCTATACATCTCGTTATGTAAATCATAGTGAAATTTATTTAAATGGACTGTTGGATAGGAGTTATACGTAACGAATGATATAATTTTTTAACAGTCGTTTTATACGTGAAACTGCATGTTCCTTTTAAACGAGTAATGTTTTCAACTGCCCACCTGAGTATACAATATATTAACTATTTACCGTTTCACTGTTTTACTCTACCAATAGTCTACCCTTACAATGAGGTAGTAGCCATGTCAAGAAATTTCACTCTAAATATCCCGCATTACGCTTTGATAAACGGAATAGTACATATAAATGAATAGTACTTATATATGACAATGTGTAAATAATAAATATATGTATGTGCACTTGTATACATTAAGTAAACACTTAATACAAACACTTTGTAAGACTAGCTTAAATTTCATCAAACATTATTACAGGTACAGCGTGTGTTTGCATTCGTCACATTGCCTGTCTAAACACACCCTTGGGAGGGGAAGAGAGTTGTGGTGAGGTGGTTTGTAATTCCCGAGAATTGCCGAGGGAGTAAGTTGCGAAATGGTAGTGCGCTTTGAATACTTGTTTGGGCATATTTGTCTCCCGATCTTTTAAAAAACGGCGTCACCCGATCGGCAGGAGTGTTGACTGTCGAGATATACATGGTGACCTGCCGATAGACTACCCAAGAAATCTAGAATAAACCCCCTGAAGATGGCGAGAAGGGACGACAACTATCTGCGAGAGCCCTCGAATGACAACCGACTTGGTGAAATGATAACCAAATTTGTGGTGAGTACACAACCCGTCCACAGTGTGAGAAAGGGCGCAGAGGTTATAGGCTATTACAATTTATTATTCAAGCAGTATTTAGTTTAATACATAAGCTGCATAACTTATATTGTATCGAGCCAATTGTGAGATAATCGGTGAGGTAAAGTCAAACAGGTTTGAGGTTGAAAAACGTGCAGTAAAACCCTTTCTATTAATTGTACGCTTATTGATTTTAAGCTCCTACTCCTAAAAGTAACTCAGTACATACTTTTACAGTCTTGTCCGTCTGTAGACAAGGCTGTAACACGGAGTACATTGTAAGTGTTAGAACTCTAAACAGTGAATACCATTCAATAATTAGCTTAAAGTGCTGAAGCTGCCTTTTTGTTTCTGGTGACAGGCAGTTAGTGATTCCCTGCAGGAAATGTTGGTTTTGCGTACGCGCCTAGAAATGAGTCGCTACCGCCGAAAGTTTTGTGTTCCTTTTACGTGGAAACGGTGGGCATTGGACAGTTTCACAAGAGGATCGTTTTTTGTTAATTTGATAATACTGCGCAAAAATTCAACATCTAACTTTCAGAAGTTTTAACGATGCAAATGTTTTCTGCAAAAAGAGGGTAGCTACCCTTATTATTTTCATTACCAGGGGTGTATTAATGACAGCCTGCTCTTAGGTTGAAGATCCCGATATTGTAAAACAATGTTAGAAGAATTGTAGTATAACTTCACTTAGTTTAGAATAATTTGCAAAAATACCGTTTACAATTCTCAACATTTAGGTCTTATATCGTTCTTTATATTCAATTTAGGTAGAAAGTGTCTTGTAAATTTTCCATTTGATATTACATAAGGAATCACTTCAGGAAATTTGTTGGTTGGATTCCGCCTCGCCCTGCATAATGGCTGAGTGACCTAAAACTTGCACCGCAAGTATTTATGAAAAGGAAAGCTCTATTGATTTACTGATTTCACAGAATTACTGTTTAGACAAGGGCTCATAGTTGCAGCACAGGCGCAGATTTTTATACATATTTGAATGTGTATTTTTTAACAATGTTACATTTTTTTTAATGCAGCTATGACTATTCACACTAAGAAAATAAAACTAGAATGCCAATGGTGTGTTTTGCATGATTCTAGCGAAAGGAGTTTACGAGATTTCGTAATATGACAATTTTTTATACCTACAATTACCTATTCCATTTAACTGCACCATGTATCAGCGCTCTCTTAAGAAATACAAATCGTAAAAATCGAATTCTGTAAATTTTGAAGAAGAAAGAGAATGCTACTATTCACTGGTTGAGTTCAAACTAAAGACCTACAATGGAATATTCCAGTGTGTCATGTAAATATTGTTGCACATGTTGTAGCATTTCAGCAAAAATTTGAGAACACGCAGCTTGTACATTAATTTCACCTTCTTCTCCAGTCACTCGTTTTTTTCTGTTACGTTTTCGAGGTGTTACACTTCCACNCCGCCTCGCCCTGCATAATGGCTGAATGACCTAAAACTTGCACCGCAAGTATTTATGAAAAGGAAAGCTCTATTGATGTACTGATTTCACAGAATTACTGTTTAGACAAGGGCTCATAATTGCAGCACAGGCGCAGATTTTTATACATATTTGAATGTGTATTTTTTAACAATGTTACATTTTTTTTAATGCAGCTATGACTATTCACACTAAGAAAATAAAACTAGAATGCCAATGGTGTGTTTTGCATGATTCTAGTGAAAGGAGTTTACGAGATTTCGTAATATGACAATTTTTTATACCTACAATTACCTATTCCATTTAACTGCACCATGTATCAGCGCTCTCTTAAGAAATACAAATCGTAAAAATCGAATTCTGTAGATTTTGAAGAAGAAAGAGAATGCTACTATTCACTGGTTGAGTTCAAACTAAAGACCACTACCTACAATGGAATATTCCAGTGTGTCATGTAAATATTGTTGCACATGTTGTAGCATTTCAGCAAAAATTTGAGAACACGCAGCTTGTACATTAATTTCACCTTCTTCTCCAGTCACTCGTTTTTTTCTGTTACGTTTTCGAGGTGTTACACTTCCACATTCCTGCAATTGAATAAAGAGGTTTGCAAATAATTGTCGAGATGGTTGACGTGTACTGAGATATCGTTCAGCGTTCAGATTACAAGAATGAACCGCATTCTTCCTACATTTGCCATTCACCATGCTATCACTCCTCTACTCGCTCCGCCTCTACCTCGTCAACGATACTGCAATCAGTCCACCCAGCCAATCAATTGCGCCGGCCCGCGAGTGGAATTTGAATTTGCACGCTTCTTTTCGCGCCTGTAACGTCGCAAGGGGACGCTTGCAGGCACCTGTTCCTGGACAAACACGGCTTGTATTAGTGTCCCCTACAACCCGTTCAAATTTGGCCAAACCATTCTCGAACATACGGTGTATATCATTAAAACTACTTCCGGTAGTCTGCCAACTGCCGTTTTCAATTCATCATACNCATTCTCGAACATACGGTGTATATCATTAAAACTACTTCCGGTAGTCTGCCAACTGCCGTTTTCAATTCATCATACGTGGTCAATTGATATCCACTGTTGGCTCAAGGGAAGGTGAGACAGTGTTTGATTCTAATAATAACGTACCCTGTATGCAATGTCAAATTTAATTAAAGCATTGTTCAGCGTTATTCCAATACACTAACCGTAATCATGTGTTTAAATTCTTACTTCATAACAGATTTTTCTTCTATTTGTTTATTTGCTATCGTAATTATAAACTAGTTTATTATTTTTTTGATATACTGTTTTGCTTCCTGCCCTAAGGCAATGTTATAACAACACATACATTTTATCACTTAGGTTATGGCTTTCTCGGCTAAGGAAGANCTTCCTGCCCTAAGGCAATGTTATAACAACACATACATTTTATCACTTAGGTTATGGCTTTCTCGGCTAAGGAAGACATTTGTGTGGCATAGGTGTTTTGCTATTTTTCTTGGTTTGGCTGTATAATAAAGTAATAAAACATGCTCTTATAAAAATATAGTTGTTGGTACAAAATAAATTCACTTGCAGGGAATNCTTCCTGCCCTAAGGCAATGTTATAACAACACATACATTTTATCACTTAGGTTATGGCTTTCTCGGCTAAGGAAGAAATTTGTGTGGCATAGGTGTTTTGCTATTTTTCTTGGTTTGGTTGTATAATAAAGTAATAAAACATGCTCTTATAAAAATATAGTTGTTGGTACAAAATAAATTCACTTGCAGGGAATNTTGTATAATAAAGTAATAAAACATGCTCTTATAAAAATATAGTTGTTGGTACAAAATAAATTCACTTGCAGGGAATTAGTTTATATTGAACAATATTTTCTTCACACAGCCAAACATGTCTTCCTCCGAACATTCGCAAACTTTTCCTTGAACCAAATTATGTATTAAAAATAATGTGTTGGGACAAAAACATGTTAGGTTATTTCAACAACATCATCTAGTACACATGAACGTTTCACGAAAACATTATCAACTTATGATACTGTTGTGTTAAGTTTCATGTAGATCATGATAGATTCAATAATTAGTTTCTTTGAAATTAAAAAAATATTTCTTGGTTTGAACACTAACCATTTAAAACACCGTATGTCAATTTCAATAACCAACGCTAGTTTAAAAATAAAAAATTAGTTAATAACTTTAAATATGTAAATATTTTTTAACAAAATGTGCATAACATACCTGTACAATCAAAATTACGCAACAAACACGTATTTTAATAACGAATTCAGTCTCAAAGAAGTCAAACCAGTGCTCTTGGTAAAACATATATCCGATCTCCTTCATTCATCTTTCCAGGTTTGGTCAGGTTAAGTTAGGCTATGTCAGGTAAACTGACTATTTTAATTACCAGAGGTATGTGGGACATCATTAATTTGTCAAATTGAATAATCAACAATAGTTAAAAAATGAAACAATAATTTAATAACGTTGAATATATAAATGAAACAATCAATAACCAATATAAATGTAAGCATTACAATAATAAACCCCCCCACCAATTTTTAGTCCCCTGTACCACCACAACTTCTGGTGGGCCGCTCGGCGGGCGCGGTGTCCTCGGCGGGGGCTGAGGGTGTCACTCCTATATAGGCTGTTCACGGTAAAGAGAGCACTTTTAAGGACCTTACTTTTAACTTCTTAGCAATTTTTTTTATTCTTTAATACTTGGAAGTTAACGTCTACGTCTGAAATTATATATATATATATCTATATACTATTATTCAAAATGAGGAGGTTTTCGAAAGTGCTCATTTTGACGTGAATAATCTATAGTGGGAAATTTTAGAAGTACGAATATTTTCTAATTTTAAACTTTGTTCAATGGGCGTCCANCTATATAGGCTGTTCACGGTAAAGAGAGCACTTTTAAGGACCTTACTTTTAACTTCTTAGCAATTTTTTTTAATCTTTAATACTTGGAAGTTAACGTCTACGTCTGAAATTATATATATATATATATCTATATACTATTATTCAAAATGAGGAGGTTTTCGAAAGTGCTCATTTTGGCGTGAATAATCTATAGTGGGAAATTTTAGAAGTACGAATATTTTCTAATTTTAAACTTTGTTCAATGGGCGTCCAGGCGAATAGCCGCCTTCCCGATCTGTGACCCTTCTGGGTTCCTGGGCCCACGTAGATATCTCCATAAATCGTTGCTAACCTCTCACTCCAAATTCCTTATTTTCCCGTAGTAATATTCCCTTCGTTTTGGTTTCAATAATTTTTAAATTAATTAATTTTATTTTCAAATTGTTAAAAATATTACATATATCGTACGTATTGTAGAGAAGTATACATTATTAATAATTAAAAAAAATTAAAAATTGACATCTAGAAACTGGAAAAAACAATAATCCCCCTTAGAGCACCCCAAAATTACAGAATATACTTAATAATATACAGAAATTAAACCGTAGAAATACAAAACAAACAATATAACAATAAAAAAAAATACAACAATAACAATATCATCATAATTTCTGCACAACACAACACAGACACCTCGAGAACACTTCGGCCCTCTGGCTTCGATTACGGACGACACTTGTTTAGGAAAGAGGAGTCCAAGGGAAGGAGGCAGAGGCACCAATAATACAATTTTACAACAATTTAATTTTAAAATTTAACAAATGAAATTATTTTATTTTATAACGTAACAAAATTGTTTTAGCCTTCTCTATCACCTTTTAAATATCATAACCTAGAAATTCTAATTCTTAACAAACTTTTCATTTCAACAAAATTCTCATTCAAAATTTTAAATTTTTCTTAACTACGTCCTGTAATGTCCTTCAGCCGCGGACTGGTAACATAATATTTCGTTATGTTCTGTACCACCGTAGCTATACATTGCCTTGACCTTTTTCCACTACAGTGTCCTGCTTAATGGTGCTCTTAGAACCTACTACCATAGAGCTGTCGGGTTGTGAATTATAATGTCGATTTGTGTTCAATGGCAACGAGGCCAACATTTACTGGTGTTTTTCAAACTGTGAAGTTAATTAATTAAAACATTTATGCATTTTGCCTTTAAATTAATTATATTAAAATTCACTTCGAAACATTAAAATAATTTAATTGAAATGTTGTTTATACCACAACATTTTAAAATATATATAAAGCAGGTAATTTTTGACAACAAATTTTAAAAATATTTATTCTTTGCTGGAATTATATAAATATATATATATATATTNAAATATATATATGTTATTGAAACATAACCATAAAACATAATCCCTAAAGTCTCCATACCATTCATGTTGTCATTCCAGCAACAGGCTCACTTTTCATGTAATTAATATAATCTGCTCTATGCAGTTCCAGACAGTCTGCGCTTGCAAACCCGCCCAACTAGAACACTGATCAATATACTCCTCTTATTTAATGCAAAGATATTTCTGAAAGCCTCTGCAGACTCTGGAATACTATCAGCACTATGCAATGGTATTTCCATGGTCTTGAATGCTCGGTGACTGATTTCTTTCTAAGTAAGAGTCTTTTTGTAGGTACATTCCATCTAAACATTTATTTTAAGAGAGCTTCATCAATTTCACCTCTTAATTGTTNCCCGTAGTAATATTCCCTTCGTTTTGGTTTCAATAATTTTTAAATTAATTAATTTTATTTTCAAATTGTTAAAAATGTTACATATATCGTACGTATTGTAGAGAAGTATACATTATTAATAATTAAAAAAAATTAAAAATTGTCATCTAGAAACTGGAAAAAACAATAATCCCCCTTAGAGCACCCCAAAATTACAGAATATACTTAATAATATACAGNTCATCTAGAAACTGGAAAAAACAATAATCCCCCTTAGAGCACCCCAAAATTACAGAATATACTTAATAATATACAGCAATTAAACCGTAGAAATGCAAAACAAACAATATAACAATAAAAAAAAATACAACAATAACAATATCATCATAATTTCTGCACAACACAACACAGACACCTCGAGAACACTTCGGCCCTCTGGCTTCGATTACGGACGACACTTGTTTAGGAAAGAGGAGTCCAAGGGAAGGAGGCAGAGGCACCAATAATACAATTTTACAACAATTTAATTTTAAAATTTAACAAATGAAATTATTTTATTTTATAACGTAACAAAATTGTTTTAGCCTTCTCTATCACNATTTAATTTTAAAATTTAACAAATGAAATTATTTTATTTTATAACGTAACAAAATTGTTTTAGCCTTCTCTATCACTATCTCTATCACTATCCCTATCTCTATCATAACCTAGAAATTCTAATTCTTAACAAACTTTTCATTTCAACAAAATTCTCATTCTAAATTTTAAATTTTTCTTAACTACGTCCTGTAATGTCCTTCAGCCGCGGACTCGTAATATAATCTTTCGTTATGTTCTGTACCACCGTAGCTATACATTGCCTTGGCCTTTGTCCACTACAGTGTCCTGCTTAATGGTGCTCTTAGAACCTACTACCATAGAGCTGTCGGGTTGTGAATTATAATGTCGATTTGTGTTCAATGGCAACGAGGCCAACATTTACTGGTGTTTTTCAAACTGTGAAGTTAATTAATTAAAACATTTATGCATTTCGCCTTTAAATTAATTATATTAAAATTCACTTCGAAACATTAAAATAATTTAATTGAAATGTTGTTTATACCACAACATTTTAAAATATATATAAAGCAGGTAATTTTTGACAACAAATTTTAAAAATATTTATTTTTTGCTGGAATTATATAAATATATATATGTTATTGAAACATAACCATAAAACATAATCCCTAAAGTCTCCATACCATTCATGTTGTCATTCCAGCAACAGGCTCACTTTTCATGTAATTAATATAATCTGCTCTATGCAGTTCCAGACAGTCTGCGCTTGCAAACCCGCCCAACTAGAACACTGATCAATATACTCCTCTTATTTAATGCAAAGATATTTCTGAAAGCCTCTGCAGACTCTGGAATATTATCAGCACTATGCAATGATATTTCCATGGTCTTGAATGCTCGGTGACTGATTTCTTTCTAAGTCAGAGTCTTTTTGTAGGTACATTCCATCTAAACATTTATTTTAAGAGAGCTTCATCAATTTCACCTCTTAATTGTTNCAGAGTCTTTTTGTAGGTACATTCCATCTAAACATTTATTTTAAGAGAGCTTCATCAATTTCACCTCTTAATTGTTTGATTATTTTTTGGCAATTTGTGGTTAGGTATGTATGTATGACTTTAGAACATATAAAGTGTTTTTCTAATCACATAATATTTTTAAGTGCATTTGAATAGTGATTTTTTTAAGTACAATCTATTTTATGTTGTGACACAAAACATCAGTACTAATCTTAGCTGCTGAAATATTACCTTTGAAAATCTTGTTATGTCTTAAAATTATCACCATGTCTAAAGGAGGATTGGCACTTGCCGCATCGCTCCAGAGCACAGCACGGGCGTGTCTCACGAGAATGGTAGTTTTTTAATTCGTCTTTGCATCATAACTGTAGGCGAATGTGTTGTCACCGAAACATCACCGACGTGGTGACCCACCCTACGCAGTCGATTGCACTGCTGTAACCTTTGCAACGTGGGCTTGGTCTGTGATACTGATGGTGCTGCTGTAGGCGACACTCCTGAAGAAATATATGTCACTGTAGTAGAACCCACTGGGTATTGTATAGCCGAAGACATCGCGGACGCAAAATTAGACGTCGACTTTAGAAGTATAGTCGCAGAAGGTAGAAGTGACGATCATTACTTCTAAACCTTTGTCGACGAACTGACATCCCTGCAAGGTAACGCACTTTATACCTTCCCAAATCTCACAGTATCCACTGCGAGAAATGTCATGATGAGTATTGAGATGACTGGTGTCCAGGNCTTTATACCTTCCCAAAGCTCACAGTATCCACTGCGAGAAATGTCATGATGAGTATTGAGATGACTGGTGTCCAGGTATCTGAGCGTCCAAACCTATTGTCCTACAAGGCCGACCAACCCACTATACAGACTGTCCATAGCCAGCTGACCATACCAAACGACCATACCGACCGTAATGTCGAAACCAACTGACCAACAAGATCGACCAAACCAACTGAACATCACCACGACATGTGAACAACAAGCGATAACAAGACCAACCAGACGTCAAACATTCCTCAGTCCATTCAATCCCCAAATATTTCTTACTCACTTATTCCTTAAAATAACCATTAAAACAACCTCAAATCATTCCCGACAACATTTCATAGTCGATTATTCTTTAAAACATTTCTTAAAAGATTCCTAAAATATTACTCAGTTCATCCGTTCAGTAATTGTTGTCAGTCTACTTTAAATAATCCTAAAAAGACGTAACATTCGCACTGTATCATAGCCCTACTTGCGCAGTTGCTCGCCGAACTTTTACCAAAACAAACCTTTTGCAATCGATGTTATTCACCACTGAATAAACAAGTTTTTCAGAAACGTAATAGGAGTGTTATAAGTAATTAAACATAATAGAATAAAGCGAGGCAATAGTATGCATTTAGACTTTGGATCCAAATTTCTGCCGTGTAAATAGATACAGACATATATTATTTATAGTGTATATCTGTTAATAATTTGTATTTTNGATCCAAATTTCTGCCGTGTAAATAGATACAGACATATATTATTTATAGTGTATATCTGTTAATAATTTGTATTTTCAATTAACTAGGTTTTATAACCCATAATTCTCAATATTTTGCACTCAATAATGTTTAGGCCTATGTCAACATATTGCAAAAACACAACTATTTTCCCACTAATGGAGTAGAAAGTTCGCATGATGCGGAGCAAAAGTTCGCATGTGACCAGGAACGTAAAGGAAAATATTAGACCCCAAATTGAGTTGAAAAAAGTTTTGTGGTTATTTAAAACAGGATGGCATTTAGAATTTACAATGAAAACATAGAAAAAAAATACACGGAAAATATTTTCCTTTCAATAGCTTAGAAAAAAATGTGATAGGTGCCTTTTAACAGTTATCACAAATGAAATGACATATCCCTTCATATGCAGAGCATGCTTCGTACAACCACTGATCTCAATCATTACACGTTATCTTATCTTATCGTTATCTTATCAATGGTCTTTCGATATAAAAATTTTCCTTTATATCAATAATTCAGGATATCTCAGTTATGTGGGAGTAATCTCCAAATGTTGGTNAAAAATCAGCGGCGAATCTGCGCTATGAAACCCATCCCGCCAGTCTTGTGTAGGTATATCGCCAACATCACTGGTGTACACCGTTTTTGATTCATTTTCTACTGATAATTCCTGTAACAGTATACAACAATTAGTCTATCAGAGGTTGTATTGAATGCATAGTCATGCAAATAACAACCGACTGTGATATAAAATTATTCAAATCATTGCATTATTTCATTCCTCATTTTTAAGAATTGTAGTAGTTAAAGTCCACGCTATTGGGACAAACCATGAACTTTTACCGCAATTACATGGGAACATATAATCCAGGCCAAAGGTCTTCATTTCCCAAGAAGTGGTGCTATCTAAGGAAAACAATATGAACATTATTTACTTTCACGAAACACACCAAAAACCACTGAATCAGAAACCCTAGTAGATTATTTACTTACAGTTTTTTCTTGTTATGACACGCTGTTTTCAATAAATCAAGGTAGTACATCAAGATGATGAAAATGCAATTGACCTTATGGTAAAGTGGCCGTTCACTCTAGCCACCAGCTCTTAATACATGTAAAAATATTCTGCCATGACACCTTGCAGACAAACTCAAGGGCTGTCAACTTAATAGTCCTGGAAATTAATAAACATTCAATGTGCAATTTTAACCGCCACACACTTTAACCTCACCCTACTGTACAAGGGTTTTATTGTTTTCCATATTTCATACCCTCAACCTTTACAGTTGTCACGTGTTTGCAGAACAAGGAAAGTACTCAATGGTCGTTCGATATAAAAATTTTCCTTTATATCAATAATTCAGGATATCTCAGTTATGTGGGAGTAATCTCCAAATGTTGGTTGACTAAACAGATAACTAAGTCTATGAACATGTTCATTTGGGTATTCGGAAAATACACTGCTGGCCATTAAAATTGCAAAACCAAGAAGGCCATGAGCTATCACAAACAAATATATTGGACAGTATACCCATCATACACAGTTGACATGATTACGCTTAGAGCTCGGTATGATGTACAGAACATGGCGAAATTAGTACCGTGTTTCCCCACCACAGATGGCAATAACCACTGCTATACGACGCGGCATTGAGTAAAAGAGACTTTTGATTTATATCTAAGGTATCTCCGCCCATGCATTTTTGAGGTGTGTGTCCTAAATTCTACCGTTGCCTCTGCGTTTATCCTGTGGCAGGTCAGTCGTCGTCCAACTATGGAACAGACATTTTCGATGGGCAAGAGATGAGAAATCTGCTGAACGTGCAGGCCAAATAACCAGTGTGATATGGTGGTCATACAGGATCTGTCGGACAAGGCGCACCAAATGCAATCGCTCATTGTCCTTTTGGCACAGGGCCTTAGGCTGATCCTCAAGATAGAGGACAACGGCTCCAACACCTACACTATGTGGCGGTTGCTGTTCAGCGTACCAGCGGTACGGAATCGGCGTGAATGGAACTGAAATACGATGGCTCCCCATACCATTACTCCAGGTGCTACGTCGGTATGACGATGCACAATATAAGACTTGGCCAGTCGTGCCCCAAGGTGCTGCCAGACACTGATACGACCATCGTGGTGCTACAAGCAGAAACATAATTAGTCGGAGAAGACAGTAACATGCCATTCGTCCTTCGAAGTCCGACTTCCACTCACCATTGCCGCCGCAGGTGCCTGTGGGGAGCAGTCAGTGGCAGCCGCAGTGTTGGACGCATGGACAAGATACTCTTATGCTGCAGACGGTGACGAATCATGCATGCGGACACAGAATAATGTGCCACATGCTTGCATTTCTGAACGAGTGTGTTTGATGTGGCTCTATAGTCCGCAATCACCATGCGTGCCTGCCAGATAAGTAATTCGTCCTCGCAATCGTTAGTGCAACGGGGCCGTCGGCTTTCTGCACCTCGCTAAGCTCTGCTATCCTTATCCCACAGATCCCACAACCGTTTCACCGTATTTTCATTTCGTGGTAGGATAATCCACAGTCCCGTCAGGCTACGATGACTAATTTATAAAACTTAATTTCTCTAAATAAAATATTTATCAACAAAGTGACAAGTCACAATTAAAAAACGAATGATACTTCGAGACGTCCACAAGTTAATCCATTAAGCTTAACTTCAGCAAGCATAGTTTTCAGATACTTTTTAACTCTTTAACTCTTCATACCAAGTTTTGAGGTAAATGTCTCTGAGAGTAGACCTAAATGGCAACTCATATCTTGGGTTCGGTCGCTGTACAAATTTGTACCATTATCAGTGATTCAAAGTCTCTGGAAATCGTATTCACGAGTGCTCTACCGAACTGTTTTTTTTTTCCTGATGATATATTTTTCAGAAGTATTACTACCACATGGCTGTCCATCCGTCTCCCACTTTTCACGATCCAGGGACATTTGTTTTACATTATAACCGAATATTAATTTATTCGACTGCTAAATGCGCTTAGCGTTCAAGAAGTTGGGAACTTGTTAAAAAAATTCAAAAAGACTGCAGTACTTCTCGTAGTAGTAATAAATACATTTTGGTAAAAAAAATCGTATTAAAATGCTTTGCCGGGGAAAAGTTTGAAAGAATCTGGAAAATGAGTTCATGGGAGATATTATAAATTTCGATCACTTACGACGGTTGGGAGGTTGGAAATCTCACAATACATATAGGTGGTTCAACTGAGCTAACTGTTTGGTCAACAAAAGACTCAAAACTCACAAAGGATCTAAAAAAACAAGTAAATTGAGTATTTTGGTCTACGACGTCACAGCGCACGGCAAAAATCTTGTGGTTACATTAATAGCGTAAAAAGTTTTCATTTTACCTCAAATCACTGGGGCAATTAATAATATAAACAAAAAAAATTGCTATTTTCATTACAATCTTTAAAAAAAATTATACTGGGCTTACACAAGTACCGAATAAAAATGCATGCTTACTTTCATTCATTCTACGAATAAAAGCAAATATGTTAAACCCATGTGAGTTATTCATACTTCATTGGACGGATGGGTGTATGTAATATTCGATTGCTGTATCTTAACTCTTACGATACGAAACAATTAAGATGGCTTTTACATAAGATCATAACACCAACTGCCAGTAATTGTAAAGGGGGCAAGTTTTAAATTTTGTTACATGTGATAAATTAAATTAAATAATTTAATTATTCTTACAATCGTTTTATCAGTAAGGTGTCTTTTAAACTACGATATGCAGGCATATTGCAACTTTTACGTATTATTCGCAAATAATGGAGTTTTATATCAATGTTTAAAAAGAGCGCACTTTAACATTTCGTTTTATGAATTTATTTGTATGGGTGTAATAACAAATGTCCAACATGAATTAGTTAAATTATCAAAACTACATTAATAAAATTTAATATAGCACATTTACAAACAGTTTTTTTTATTTAAAAAAGGATATTTTATTGGAGAATGTCAATTTACTATCAGTGGGCGTATGCACTGAGCGGTACTCAGCAAAGGTGTTTATCATCTAGTAATTAGTAATATTATCTGAATTTATAATTNTTCGTCCTCGCAATCGTTAGTGCAACGGGGCCGTCGGCTTTCTGCACCTCGCTAAGCTCTGCTATCCTTATCCCACTGATCCCACAACCGTTTCACCGTATTTTCATTTCGCGGTAGGATAATCCACAGTTCCGTCAGGCTACGATGACTAATTTATAAAACTTAATTTCTCTAAATAAAATGTTTATCAACAAAGTGACAAGTCACAATTAAAAAACGAATGATACTTCGAGACTTCCACAAGTTAATCCAATAAGCTTAACTTCAGCAAGCATAGTTTTCAGATACTTTTTAACTCTTTAACTCTTCATACCAAGTTTTGAGGTAAATGTCTCTGAGAGTAGACCTAAATGGCAACTCATATCTTGGGTTCGGTCGCTGTACAAATTTGTACCATTATCAGTGATTCAAAGTCTCTGGAAATCGTATTCACGAGTGCTCTACCGAACTGTTTTTTTTTTTCCTGATGATATATTTTTCAGAAGTATTGCTACCACATGGCTGTCCATCCGTCTCCCACTTTTCACGATCCAGGGACATTTGTTTTACATTATAACCGAATATTAATTTATTCGACTGCTAAATGCGCTTAGCGTTCAAGAAGTTGGGAACTTGTTAAAAAAATTCAAAAAGACTACAGTACTTCTCGTAGTAGTAATAAATACATTTTGGTAAAAAAAATCGTATTAAAATGCTTTGCCGGGGAAAAGTTTGGAAGAATCTGGAAAATGAGTTCATGGGAGATATTATAATTTTCGATCACTTACGACGGTTGGGAGGTTGGAAATCTCACAATACATATAGGTGGTTCAACTGAGCTAACTGTTTGGTCAACAAAAGACTCAAAACTCACAAAGGATCTAAAAAAACAAGTAAATTGAGTATTTTGGTCTACGACGTCACAGCGCACGGCAAAAATCTTGTGGTTACATTAATAGCGTAAAAAGTTTTCATTTTACCTCAAATCACTGGGGCAATTAATAATATAAACAAAAAAAATTGCTATTTTCATTACAATCTTTAAAAAAAATTATACTGGGCTTACACAAGTACCGAATAAAAATGCATGCTTACTTTCATTCATTCTACGAATAAAAGCAAATATGGTAAACCCATGTGAGTTATTCATACTTCATTGGACGGATGGGTGTATGTAATATTCGATTGCTGTATCTTAACTCTTACGATACGAAACAATTAAGATGGCTTTTACATAAGATCATAACACCAACTGCCAGTAATTGTAAAGGGGGCAAGTTTTAAATTTTGTTACATGTGATAAATTAAATTAAATAATTTAATTATTCTTACAATCGTTTTATCAGTAAGGTGTCTTTTAAACTACGATATGCAGGCATATTACAACTTTTACGTATTATTCGCAAATAATGGAGTTTTATATCAATGTTTAAAAAGAGCGCACTTTAACATTTCGTTTTATGAATTTATTTGTATGGGTGCAATAACAAATGTCCAACTTGAATTAGTTAAATTATCAAAACTACATTAATAAAATTTAATATAGCACATTTACAAATTGTTTTTTTTTATTTAAAAAAGGATATTTTATTGGAGAATGTCAATTTACTATCAGTAGGCGTATGCACTGAGCGGTACTCAGCAAAGGTGTTTATCATCTAGTAATTAGTAATATTATCTGAATTTATAATTNAGGCGTATGCACTGAGCGGTACTCAGCAAAGGTGTTTATCATCTAGTAATTAGTAATATTATCTGAATTTATAATTTAAAAAAAAATGTATGGACACAAGAAACATACCATTTAAACACATTTTTGTCCCTGTGACATAATTCTACACGCCTGNAAAAAAAAATGTATGGACACAAGAAACATACCATTTAAACACATTTTTGTCCCTGTGACATAATTCTACACGCCTGCAGAGTCTGAGCCATCACAGTCATTAAATAGTAAGAAAAAATTGTATAAGAATAAGCTACTTTTCAAAACCCAAATATATACCTACTTGTAGGCAAAAGGTAAAATAAAGTTTTCTTAATAATATGCAGTGATAAGCACAACATAATTTAATTGAGAATAACAAAAAAAAANAAAGGTAAAATAAAGTTTTCTTAATAATATGCAGTGATAAGCACAACATAATTTAATTGAGAATAACAAAAAAAAAGCTTCATTTTTGAGTTTTGTATTAGTCTCTTGTTGACACACACTTCGATTACAAGTTAATATTTGTNCAAAAAAAAAGCTTCATTTTTGAGTTTTGTATTAGTCTCTTGTTGACACACACTTCGATTACAAGTTAATATTTGTGCTTTTGGGATAAACACAGCTTAGATTAAGGATGAACACCTCTAATTAAACCAAATTCCTAGGTTACNAATATTTGTGCTTTTGGGATAAACACAGCTTAGATTAAGGATGAACACCTCTAATTAAACCAAATTCCTAGGTTACTTTCGGAATAGTTACGTTAGGAATGCCACACAGTACAACAAAATACTGATAAGGTAACATACATGAGTGATAATGCACATCATATTCTTGCGATCGTTCAAGTTTGGTGTAGTTTCAAAAATATATTTTTGGTGTTTTCGTATTTCATCTCATAGTGGTCCAACAAACACCGATATAGAATTTATAAGAATTCATAACAAATGCACTCCCCTAATCCAAAAATTCTATGAATATTTTAAATGTCACAGTACTTTGTCACTNTAAGAATTCATAACAAATGCACTCCCCTAATCCAAAAATTCTATGAATATTTTAAATGTCACAGTACTTTGTCACTACACATGCTACCCTTTAACTCACAGATTTTCGAAATATCTACAACTTTAGTACCTACTTAACTTTATGGTAGGCACATATCTTTATTGTTGGCTGTTATGTCACATTTTATACACAGGAAGAATGAAGGTACTGTGTAGATTCTTCGTATTAAATGTTGGGATTATTGCGGGTCAAAGCACGATGAGTTATGAATTATAATTACAAAAACCGAATTGTAGAAGTAATTTATTTAAAAGTATGCCTTGTCAATGAAATATTATTTTTCAATCTCATAAATATTTTGAAAGCCTTTCAGTTGGACCCTGTTTAGTCCAGCAAACTTAAAAAAAATACTACTGTTTGAGATATATATCAAGCAGAGGACTGTAGAATTCAGCAATAGGAAAATTTTTTTTTATTTTTAAAATATTTTTTGAAATTTTTTTGTTACTTATATAATTACATTTTCACATTTTAAAAAATTACGTTACCTGACTAATAAAAACATTCCAAAACACCTCATTTCTGAGAGCATGAAGGTTGTTAACTCAATGCTGTTGACATAAGTAATTTATCAAATAATTGTTTAGCGGGAGTATAAGCACAATTTTACCTTGTTTATCAGATCGTTACTGATGCAGTAAAAATCTGAAGTTCAAAATTGTCCCAATTATGTTTATTGTACAATAAAATTTCTCATTGCCCGTGATACCATTGGGGTTGTATAAACTCCAATTATGGTTAAACATGCTGATTGGGTAGCATGTAGGTTAGATACACTACGTGGAAAAACTTAATTTCGCATATGTCTAACTGACTAGAAGCCACGAATTTAATTAAAAAGTTATATCTGCTCTTTCTTCGCATAGCAATCGTCTGGTCCGTAAAAACGTTTTGAGGAAATCATACAATAACTTAAAAGTCCCAAATAAATGAATGAAAAGAGGCCCGTTAATTTCGTACAGTAAACAGAAACTAAAGCATATGCCAAAGCTGGCCGTAAATATTTAACAGCCTATGAAAATATTATCCTAATCAAATAAGTATGTGAGATAAATATAAAATCATAGAACGTTTTTTCAACTGCATTCCTCCCAAAACTGCGATAGCCTACACTTCGTTAATCGCTGTTCAAACAAAGTAAAATATTGTGTAGATTCGTATGGGCCATTTCAAACAACTATTAGCACTGTGACGTCACAAAATTAGAGTGAGACAGCGATAAAAAGCGTAAAAGCACACAATTACATATGCATCGTTCCATTAGCTAAGCTGGCAGGCATTGCACAGTAGATTAATGGTTCGCGATAAGTTTCACGAAATGTTTCGCAAGCGCGAATCATGCGAATGGATATCATAAATGTCGACCAGCATGCCGTCAGCTCAAGTCCGGTCAGAGAGTGCGACATCGCTTGACCGTGTGCATGCTNATCATAAATGTCGACCAGCATGCCGTCAGCTCAAGTCCGGTCAGAGAGTGCGACATCGCTTGACCGTGTGCATGCTCACGTGCGTGCGTTCTCGATGGTGTGTTTTCCAGCGTCCGGTCGTTTCGCTCAACACTTGGCCAGGTAATAACGTGTCCAACAGCTTCCTTAGTGTGCAATGTGACAGAAGCCTACCTATGGAGACCTCCAATTTTCAGCGATATTTGTCCTGTCTTGTAAATGTTCTTGGGATTATGGACATTTATATGATCATGGGTTTTTCTGAATTCGTTTGACAAATTCATGTCCCAGGAGGGATTCTTATCCTTAATGAGCGAAGGTAATATAAAATGCTAGAACAAAATNCGTTTGACAAATTCATGTCCCAGGAGGGATTCTTATCCTTAATGAGCGAAGGTAATATAAAATGCTAGAACAAAATTGGCTGTGTTGGAGTGTACGTGATTACTGTAGAACGGGGACCTACTTGTGTGACAGTGTCAGGGAACATGTAACTCTTATTATTGTACACGTGTGTACAAGAGTGTAAATACGAGGGTAGTTAAAAAGTATGATTCCAATAGCTCTCATGGACATAATTTGTTTTGCAAGTNTACAAGAGTGTAAATACGAGGGTAGTTAAAAAGTATGATTCCAATAGCTCTCATGGACATAATTTGTTTTGCAAGTAGATATACTGACACACAGTTGTATGGCACTATCACTCATAACTTTTCAAAATACCCACCAAGCTTATCCAAACATATGGTCTAACGGTATACTGAGACGTAGATGCCAGCATATAATAAATATGCATATAGTCCTTGAAGCTAAATAATGACGATTGTTGAACTTCTGTATCGGCGGTGAATCCCCTACCATCCAGGTGCTTCATCAATAGTTCGAAGAGATAGGACTCGTTTGGTTCCAGACCGGGGCTGTAAAGAGGATGGTCCAAAACCTCCCGCCATAACGCCAAACAGTCCACGTATGCCCATACCTGAGTGAAGTCGGACGTTGTTCAGCAAAACGACGCCTGTTGCGAGAAGACCGTGGCAACATTCACTGTCGCTCTTCTGGTGAGGAAATAAACCAATAACATGCCCTTGTGTTCCCAAAAGATCAAGACTCCTCTTGCTCAGTACACGATACACATTGATGTCTGTGCTGATGGAGAATATGCACAGCCTGTGCTGAAAAATAGAAAGGCGATGAGGACGAAAATGAGGAAACTGTTTGTGGTGAAGGAGATGTAATTTACCTGATGTACTCACACATATCCTAGCAAGTACGTTACGACACATTACCTCAATAAGGCAGAAGACGACAGTTGAATATTNGATGTACTCACACATATCCTAGCAAGTACGTTACGACACATTACCTCAATAAGGCAGAAGACGACAGTTGAATATTACTAGCACATTAATAAGATATTTTCAACTCTCTATGAATTAAAGGGAAGGAGTTACATGCAGAGGCGGAGAAATAAAGCTATTATCGCTTTCGTTATGCGGCATTGCTTCTATAGGCGACGTCATATCTAGCGTCCGTGATCTCTTCAGTTATCTCAGAACAAACGGGTTCTACGAAACTGGCATAGACTTCTGCGGGTGGGTCGCTTAAAGATGCACCATCATAAGCCAACGTCATCGGTTGCAGTACTGTAATCTGNACCAACACATTAATAAGATATTTTCAACTCTCTATGAATTAAAGGGAAGGAGTTACATGCAGAGGCGGAGAAATAAAGCTATTATCGCTTTCGTTATGCGGCATTGCTTCTATAGGCGACGTCATATCTAGCGTCCGTGATCTCTTCAGTTATCTCAGAACAAACGGGTTCTACGAAACTGGCATAGACTTCTGCGGGTGGGTCGCTTAAAGATGCACCATCATAAGCCAACGTCATCGGTTGCAGTACTGTAATCTGCTTCTTCGTGTGGGTCGTCTGTTGCGGCACAGTTGTTGACTTCTCCACACCCGCCTCCATTGAATTCATCATCGGCTTCGTCAAGGGATCGGTGCTGCTACTGTGACAAGCCATTCGCCTAAAATCATGATGTAAGATGTATGAAAGGACAACTTATGTGTAGGGTACTTGCTGGGTTATGGAGCTATGCGANGACATTCGACTAAAATCATGATGTAAGATGTATGAAAGGACAACTTATGTGTAGGGTACTTGCTGGGTTATGGAGCTATGCGAAAAGACCAGATACCATTTTAAACATGGATAAAATATGAAAATATATTTCAAGTTTTGCAAAGGTAGAGTTTCGGCAGCTAAGAAACGACGAATACTAATGTTTTGTAAGCAACATTAAATTGATTCTACATAAAAAATATCAGTATTCAAGGGTACTTCAAAATATTACCTGATTGAAAATATCTTTGTGGGTACGAAAACATGTGTAACTTACATACATGTACTACATTATGGGAATAATATATTAATTAACAAAGTTAATCTNTGGGTACGAAAACATGTGTAACTTACATACATGTACTACATTATGGGAATAATATATTAATTAACAAAGTTAATCTTCAATAAAATACAATTTTTGGTTTGAGTTTACCTACGAAAAGCCGTAAACTTTTAATGAAAAAAACCAGTAGACGGTCATTGAAGACTACGAATGTACAATTGTGTAATGCTGATTGTATCCCAGAGGTTATAGAGGCCTTGAGAAAATTCTTCGTCATGATGAAGAGGAATATATGGCTAACCTTTCTGGTTCGGCACTTGCTAGCATTAACTGCCCTGATCTGCATATAAGCAGATTATATACATTACATGAAATGTGAACCTGCAGCTGTAAGGAAACTACATGAATTGTATTATGACTATACGGATTATATTTCTTGGTTATCTTTGTAGTTTGATGTATGTAAAATACAAATATATTTACAATAAAAATATTTTATTCCTTTTTTAACCTGTNGTTATCTTTGTAGTTTGATGTATGTAAAATACAAATATATTTACAATAAAAATATTTTATTCCTTTTTTAACCTGTTGTCTATATTTAGCTCTTTATATATATTTTATTTCGTAAAAATAGAATAATTACGAAATATTTTTTGTCTGCAGANTTGTCTATATTTAGCTCTTTATATATATTTTATTTCGTAAAAATAGAATAATTACGAAATATTTTTTGTCTGCAGAAATTAAGATGCCATGTTACCAAAAGTGAATTATTAGCAAGAAATGTGACGTAATTATTAAATCACTGCACTCTAGTCGACCGGTTTGGAAACTGACAACTAGTGTGTTCTGGTAGAATAATTTACCTGCGCACACTAGCGGGCAAATGCAAAGACAATGGGTCGTAATATTAGTACCAAGGGNTTCTGGTAGAATAATTTACCTGCGCACACTAGCGGGCAAATGCAAAGACAATGGGTCGTAATATTAGTACCAAGGGTTGGCAACAAGGGAGAGGGAAAACGACTTAATAATTAATTAAATATAGTGGTTGGAGGAGGGTGAGCCTTGAATCAGCCTTGTTGATCCGAGGACATTTTTGTCACACACCGAATAGCCTCGAATCTGCCTTACTGATTTGAGGACTTGTTTGCAAAAGAAAAATGTAGAAATGTATATATATATATATATGTATGTATACACACATATATTCATATATATAAACATTCGAGTTTTGCGGGAAAAAGAGATTAGCTATTAAATAATTCACTTCAGAAATTGTTTAAGGGTAAAACGCAAATTTGAAATGTCGTCACGTCGCCCACGATGGCTTGCACGCGTTGTGACATCACAATCAGCAATTTTCATTTTACTGATTTTTTGGGGACAGTTGTGGCTTTTGAGGCTTCGGGTAGCCATTCGGGTAGCCAAACAGGTAACTCATTTCATTTACAACGATATTTTTATCGACTCTGAATGCAAAAAGGAAAAATTTAAGATGTAGCTTAACTACAAGTTTGGCCATCGCACAGTTGGTGAAAAGTTGGCAAAAACTAATATTTAAAACTTAAAATATTCACCAATCCCTGGATGGAAGACTGTTGATCACAATGTGAAGTTTCCACTAGGTGAGACTTTACTTTAAAGCAAATATTATCTTCTTATCTCTCTGGATGTGCCTCGAAATGCTTAAGAAAATACCGCGCTGTAATAAAATAAATACAATTTTCGTAAAATTTGTCATATTTGAATTTTGAAGAATGGATATAATTTATATATATAGGATGATTCTAAAATCATGGGACAAACATTGCGGGGTGGTAGAGCTCACTAAAACAAACAATTATTATATAGGAAGATACGTGTGGGAGTGACGCGTTGAGGCACAAACACAAAAATAACACATTAAATGCAACATATTGTTTATTTACAACGTCACCGCTAAATGCCTTTTTACAGCAATGTTTATAATAATTGCTCAAAATTACTACCACCGACAGTAATGCAAGCTTGGTAGCGTCGGTGGAGTGATTGGCGAACAGATTCAAATACGCCGGGTATTTCACGCACGCCACCATTGTCAGCCAATCACGCCATATGTAGAGGTCGCCAAGCATGCGTGACGGTTGGTGGATGCATTTAAAGCAACTGTTTTAACATTTTCTGTACGGAATCACTCGTTAAGTATGCTGCTAATGAACATTTTATGTTTCCGTTAATGTGTTATGTTTTTGTGTTTGTGCCTCAACGCGTCACTTCCGCCCATATATTCATATACAATAATTGTTTGTTTTAGTGAGCTCTACCACCCCTCAATGTTTGCCCCATGATTTTAGAATCATCCTGGATATGCTGCAGATATGAAGTTTTTAAATTTTTTATATATTTCAATTTTACCTAGAAATACGAGTTAGTAAAACATAAATATTTAGTTTTCACGTATTTTAATGAGACTTCTAGTTAAGTATTCCATGTCGCATACCTATATTTCTATATTTTCCTTTAAGTTTATCGTTTCAGTAACACACATTTGCAATAACTAGCTGCCAAGATGATTTTCCCTTTGAGTGTGGTCGTTTTTCGTAGAATGCGGTCATAGAACAATTTCATTTCAGGATCAGGCGATGAAGAAGTGACATCTACTTCGGAGGAAGTGTTCCTGACGCTGACGGACTTATTAACCAAATATTATTTAAGAACTAGTCAGTATCACCTAGATAAACACTTGTCTGCGCAACGATGATGATATACAACAATACGTGAGAGCGCGAGGCGTATTTTATAGAAAAACTTTCTATGTTGAAGATGAAATAGAAAGCTACTTCACTTGTTCCACAGACAGTAACGGTAGAAGGGNTATAGAAAAACTTTCTATGTTGAAGATGAAATAGAAAGCTACTTCACTTGTTCCACAGACAGTAACGGTAGAAGGGAGGGAGATCACTGTTATATAAACAATGCAGTTTACGTCGATAGATGGTAAAGTGTGTAACGCAGTGTTGTCAGCAAACTATTCGTTGCATTGCAATTAATGTGGAGCCACGGNTCGATAGATGGTAAAGTGTGTAACGCAGTGTTGTCAGCAAACTATTCGTTGCATTGCAATTAATGTGGAGCCACGGTTAAGAATTTAAACAATTTTGAAATGGCTCTGCAAGGAAAAATAAACGATTCTGATAATGAGATATGGGATGTCCACATTGCATATGTGGATTTNTCGATAGATGGTAAAGTGTGTAACGCAGTGTTGTCAGCAAACTATTCGTTGCATTGCAATTAATGTGGAGCCACGGCTAAGAATTTAAACAATTTTGAAATGGCTCTGCAAAGAAAAATAAACGATTCTGATAATGAGATATGGGATGTCCACATTGCATATGTGGATTTGTTGATTTAAATGTGTGTTGCATTTGTCCTAGAAATTGACTTTTGGGAAGTGACAAGCACTTCCTGAGGAAAAAAATGTAATTTTCGGTGATCAACAAAAAAAAATTCAAGGTAAATTTAAGTCTAAGTTTGGGCATATAGTCAATAGTCCAAAGCGTGGATACGAAAGCACAAATGATCGAAACACTATCATAAATATTTTTTCTAGGTCTCGGAGGTATTTGCGTACAAACCGTGCATAGATTAAAATTAAATAGAAATACACCGCGTTATTTTACAAGCAACTACAAGTGGTCACGAAATTAAAATCAACNGGCATATAGTCAATAGTCCAAAGCGTGGATACGAAAGCACAAATGATCGAAACACTATCATAAATATTTTTTCTAGGTCTCGGAGGTATTTGCGTACAAACCGTGCATAGATTAAAATTAAATAGAAATACACCGCGTTATTTTACAAGCAACTACAAGTGGTCACGAAATTAAAATCAACAGTTTTTAAGACTAATCAATTTGAACTGCACGGATATATGTATGAAAATGTTTATTGGTAGGTCATGCAGACAACAGTGAATCAGTTATTCATTTACGTCCACCAAATTATATATTGTTAAAATATCTCTCAAAGTCAGTTGACTTTGCCAGGTTCGTTAAGGGATAGATGTCTTAGTTAAATAAAATAGTTAATTATAGTTTCCTAATTTGTTTACAATAACTACAATGAAAACTACCTCAATTCAATACCTCAAAATAAATGTTTATCACTTACGATTTACAATTTAATGAATCCAGTAAATACCATTTACAATTACCTCAATGAAATCAATGTAATTATATAATTAAAATCAGTCCCAATAAACAGTGTATCTAAACCTATTGAATAACTTTATGAATTATATGTACATGCTTTACAGCTGCTATATTTACAATAAAGTCCATATCGCACGTTCATTCCGTCCCACCTCAATTTAGTCCAGGTCCCACCAGTCAACAATATTCTACAGATATCCGAGTGCCCTCAAGCACAGTAGTCTTCGCTCATCTGGTATCACGCCCTCTTGTCCGTCTACACCACAAACGCCTCATCTTCCGTCGCCTCGCAATCTCCCGTCATCGTCCGTCCCTTAAGTCAATGTACCTGGATGCATGACACCTCACTCGATGACCACACTCAGCTTACACAGAAAGACTCCCAACCCTCCAATTACGGCTTCATTTATAGTGTTGTAGGCCATCGTCCAGAAATTTATCTAAATGCCGCGTTGTCTGGGTCCTAGTTCACAGAATATTCTTACGCATCCTCCCACCAAGTAGTCAGTTTCTGTAGAAGGGGCGATGAGGTTCGTTGACGCCAGCCAGGTCAGCTGTAAATCATTCCCCCGGCTGCCGGCCGCCCNGTGAGCCCAAACCCCCTCCCTTCATAGCTTCGGGTCACGCACGCTTGATGCGAGAGGCCGTGCGAATAACAATATTCTGCTTTCTTGCCGATTGGGCAATTAACTGAAGGCGCTCAAGAAGCTCAGAATATGGCCATGAAGATACATCAAAAAGGATTTTCGAGGAAACGTTCCAAAATAAAGACGATGGAAAACGTTTTCAGCTGGTTGTTTATCTTTTCCAGATCACTACTTTCGCCGGATTCCATAAAAATTATCCTGCCCTAATACTAAACGGTCAGAAACTCCCAATGATTCTGATAATAGTTATTCCGAAATTCATAAAGCAAACTATTTTTAAACTGATATTCGTTCGATATTCAGATTTTACAAATTTTTATTTGTATTTTGTATGTTTTTTACTCGCTAACTGAAATATTTTTAAGTTCTTAACTCTAATTTATATTATTCAGTGTTTACATTTTGAGATAGAAATGGGGAATGAATGCAATGGTTACTATATTAAAAATAATATACCTTCATTTGATTTGTATTTGCTTTATTTTCCATTGGAAAAATGCAAAGTGTTAACATTTCAATTGTACAAATTTTAATTTTTTTTGTATCTTGATGTGCTCAACTTGATAAGTCTATTTTTAAAAAAAATCAATGAATTAAGTAATGAATTAATGTAAAAACTAATTCGTAATCAGAAACACTTAAAACCAAAGTTTAGAAAATTTATGTTAATAAATTTGGTTTCTGTTCTTTTGGCAACAACTGGGAAAATTCGCTCACTGTGCATCGCCTGCTCAACACTCCACATCTATGCCCCGTGCCCCTAAATTGGCTATTTTTTTTTCTACTGGCGTTGTTTGCACTCCAATCTGTTGTAATCACAAAATCAATTAATGGCATTACAGGCTTTCATTTGGGTGGCTGCACTATGACCGAGTTATACGAGAGCTCTCGTTCGAAAATACATCTCGAGCGTTCGTATACAATTTCTGTGATAATTAGAATATCAGTAGTGCTTCTCCGTGTGACTGGTAGAGCGTAAAATTGGTATAAACAAGTTCGACGATATCAACCGAAGTGAAAGCAAATAACATGATAGGTAACACGGAATATGCGTGTGTGTGGTTTTTGAAGGAGTTTCCTACTACTTACATCTTACTAGAATTTTAATTTAAACAAATTCATTGGTCCAGTGGAAGACTCTTGGCTTCAGAAAATTTCCCATCGTGGTAGTGTATTTTCAAAAGTCAGATACATTTGATGTGTTTAGCTATGTAAATTTCACAATTTAATTTTGTTGCAGTCTAGACTTCTCTGTCTTTTACATAATCGGGCAAAATTTGCTTATTCATTTGCTGCTGCTGTGGTGAGGGACATTATTTTAAAATTAAACTTCGCCGCACGCGATACTGTCACATCGTTTCTTCCTTTTTATTGCTGGCTAAAAGAGTTAAACTGTGGTTGTAAAACACTGTGGTCCATTCTCGAAACGAACACGAGAATACACGTGTGCTTGAGTTTCAACCTGCCTTCGAAAAGAAAATTGAGAAATTCACGTACCTCTATTTATGTGTACCGCAGTTTAACGAGGAAACCATCAAGCTGATGAAAAAATAAAGTGTTTTTTTTTATCTCAGGGACAGCAGATTAGTTTAAAAGTATTCCGGCAATTAAAAAAAATCAGAGCTCGCTGCCAAAGTATCACCATAGTGGGAAGGAGGTCGAGTAAATGCAGCATCATTGTTCTCTCAGAGCTCTTCCCCAAACCCCTCCGACAGAGCTGCACGATCACCAGAGGTCAACAGATACACCCCCACGCCACCCCCTCCTCCAAATCGAACCGGTAATTGCCCCCCAGGTATTGTGGCTGGGACACTCATTACTCTGCGGCATTGGGCTTCCAAAGCGTATGGACCGACCTCCAGAGTGGTAATGGGAGTGATGGTTAAAGTGGAATGCGGGTTGTGTGTGTTTTGCAGAAAGGGGGTGAGGGGACGGTAAGCAATTTCGTGGAAGAGGAATACACAACTAGTTCTGTACCCCTGAAACCAGTCACATTATTTCATCAATAATTACAATATATAATTTTTGACTGTAAGTTTGCAATTAAGAAGCCGGTAGAAAATCTCTCTTCATAATTCCTCGTTTATTCTCCCGCCCAGAAAAATGTGATTTCGTTACTTATGTACGCGTTTTGTTTACACGAATTCTCACCTGCTATGGTTGTACGCTCATGTAATATTTCATATATTAACTTGTAGTGTTCTTTTCAGTAAAATACCATATTTCAGTATTAAAAAATGTTTAATTAAAAATTGTAATTTCAACGTTAACACATGTAACTACCTCTTTTCGTCATTGACAACTTTGCTGGGCACGTGACAGTCAGTGCGCCCGTTAAAATAAAAGCAGGTAGAGGAAGTGACATTTTTCACCTGCTGATTTCAAAAGTTCTCATTTTACCGTGAACAGTCTTTAAAAGTGTACACTCCATAAACGAAGTTTTCCTGCCATCTGTGGGCAGTTTTTAATAGATTTTGCTACTTTTTGCCACTTGTGAAAACCCTTGAACAATTTAATTTGACATTATCATAAATGTTGTTACGGGAACTTTTGTTTGCCTATTTATATACGCAAATGATTAAGGGAATGATATTTAAAATACATATACTATTTGATACTCGCAAAGCCTTTAAATGTCACGTATGGTTTTCGAGAAAAAAAAGAGGCGTACCAAGTGCAAAACTGAAACAAAAAAATTTTTTAATACCAAAATTCATGCTAATTATACATTATCGTGTTTCTTGTTACGAGCATAATTTGACATATTCGGGAAAGTGAGGAAACAGGTAACTTCTTTAAGTAATATAGTACATTTAAGTGATTGCTGAAAAATTATTTTGTTATAGTTACAAAGTATTATACATAGTTATTTTATTTATAAAATAATTTGTAGCTACCAAAATTATTTGACTGTATTTGTAAGATCGCTAAGGAAAGTTTACAGGTATAGAATTCTGTTTCTGTTCTGCAATACTAAGTATAGTCCCGCCAGATTTAATTTAAAGAGACTGTTTGAAGTAACTCGGCGCGAGCGTCATTAAAGAGAGCAAATAATTCCTTTCTGTGAAANATTAATTTAAAGAGACTGTTTGAAGTAACTCGGCGCGAGCGTCATTAAAGAGAGCAAATAATTCCTTTCTGTGAAACTCTCTTAAGGGGAAGAGAGAGTTGAAAACTCTCGTGTGCAAATATGTGGGACTGTGTGCTCATCTGTGAGCATGTCTTTTACTTTTGCAGGTCTGTTTGCTCCCACGCCCCTCTCCAGTTCTCAAAACTGTCGAAGAAATGATCGATTGAGGCTGGAATTGACATGCACTACATCAAGATTATGAGTGACTCTAAACGTCTCATTTAAAACTTCTGAAACTTCCCTTCTTTGACGTTATTAACACAAAAAATATTTTATTTAATATTTATAGTATAAAAAATTTTAATAAACTGTTATGCAACGAATTTTTTGTACAAACATCTAGGCAAAAATTAACAACTACTTGAAAATAATTATCATATTTAATAGTTGAGCTAAAGAATAAGAGCAAAACTTTTCAGCACANAAATTAACAACTACTTGAAAATAATTATCATATTTAATAGTTGAGCTAAAGAATAAGAGCAAAACTTTTCAGCACACATATTTTAAAATTCAGGTTATCTCTTATTGCATTTAATGTTTAACCTTTTCATGCGTATTTTATAAATTTTAGCTTGCAGAATGATAGCATATAAAATGGAACAAAATGCTGCTCTCTGTCACAAAGCAAAATCTACCGTGGCATTTATTTTGAAGAAAATGCATATTATTTGGGTAATGATGACCACGTGAAATAACTTTTGCCATTACAAAAAAAAATCCCATCTGTCACGCAACTATGAATTTCAAATCTATGCAGTAATTAAATCTAGCCGCATTTTCTTCCCCTTGTGTTAGCGCAGCACTAATTCACACGTCAGTCACATTTGTGTTGAAGAAAAACTTAGTTTCACTGATTGCGAAACCCAAGTCTGAAGGAAAAAACAGAATGGCTTTCACTATTTCACATGTGGTTCCACACTTAGTCCAGCGGAATTTCATGCTGGTATCAGTAAATTGATGCAACAAGAAAGGTTATAAGAAATCTTTTCGGTTGTGATGAGAACAGCTAACAAACAAATTTTGCACTCATGTTTTGTAGGATGTTTGGAACCATGAAATTATGGCTGTTGTTGTCCAGCCTNATTTCGTGGAAGAGGAATACACAACTAGTTCTGTACCCCTGAAACCAGTCACATTATTTCATCAATAATTACAATAAATAATTTTTGACTGTAAGTTTGCAATTAAGAAGCCAGTAGAAAATCTCTCTTCACAATTCCTCGTTTATTCTCCCGCCCAGAAAAATGTGATTTCGTTACTTATGTACGCGTTTTGTTTACACGAATTCTCACCTGCTATGGTTGTACGCTCATGTACTATTTCATATATTAACTTGTAGTGTTCATTTCAGTAAAAGACAATATTTCAGTATTCAAAAATGTTTAATTAAAAATTGTAATTTCAACGTTAACACATGTAACTACCTCTTTTCGTCATTGACAACTTTGCTGGGCACGTGACAGTCAGTGCGCCCGTTAAAATAAAAGCAGGTAGAGGAAGTGACATTTTTCACCTGCTGATTTCAAAAGTTCTCATTTACTGTGAACAGTCTTTAAAAGTGTACACTCCATAAACGAAGTTTTCCTGCCATCTGTGGGCAGTTTTTAATAGATTTTGCTACTTTTTGCCACTTGTGAAAACCCTTGAACAATTTAATTTGACATTATCATAAATGTTGTTACGGGAACTTTTGTTTGCCTATTTATATACGCAAATGATTAAGGGAATGATATTTAAAATACATATACTATTTGATACTCGCAAAGCCTTTAAATGTCACGTATGCTTTTCGAGAAAAAAAAGAGGCGTACCAAGTGCAAAACTGAAACAAAAAAATTTTTTTATACCAAAATTCATGCTAATTATACATTATCGTGTTTCTTGTTACGAGCATAATTTGACATATTCGGGAAAGTGAGGAAACAGGTAACTTCTTTAAGTAATATCATACATTTAAGTGATTGCTGAAAAATTATTTTGTTATAGTTACAAAGTATTATACATAGTTATTTTATTTATAAAATAATTTGTAGCTACCAAAATTATTTGACTGTATTTGTAAGATCGCTAAAGAAAGTTTACAGGTATAGAATTCTGTTTCTGTTCTGCAATACTAAGTATAGTCCCGCCAGAATTAATTTAAAGAGACTGTTTGAAGTAACTCGGCGCGAGCGTCATTAAAGAGAGCAAATAATTCCTTTCTGTGAAACTCTCTTAAGGGGAAGAGAGAGTTGAAAACTCTCGTGTGCAAATATGTGGGACTGTGTGCTCATCTGTGAGCATGTCTTTTACTTTTGCAGGTCTGTTTGCTCCCACGCCCCTCTCCAGTTCTCAAAACTGTCGAAGAAATGATCGATTGAGGCTGGAATTGACATGCACTACATCAAGATTATGAGTGACTCTAAACGTCTCATTTAAAACTTCTGAAACTTCCCTTCTTTGACGTTATTAACACAAAAAATATTTTATTTAATATTTATAGTATAAAAAATTTTAATAAACTGTTATGCAACGAATTTTTTGTGCAAACATCTAGGCAAAAATTAACAACTACTTGAAAATAATTATCATATTTAATAGTTGAGCTAAAGAATAAGAGCAAAACTTTTCAGCACATATATTTTAAAATTCAGGTTATGTCTTATTGCATTTAATGTTTAACCTTTTCATGCATATTTTATAAATTTTAGCTTGCAGAATGATAGCATATAAAATGGAACAAAATGCTGCTCTCTGTCACAAAGCAAAATCTACCGTGGCATTTATTTTGAAGAAAATGCATATTATTTGGGTAATGATGACCACGTGAAATAACTTTTGCCATTACAAAAAAAAATCCCATCTGTCACGCAACTATGAATTTCAAATCTATGCAGTAATTAAATCTAGCCGCATTTTCTTCCCCTTGTGTTAGCGCAGCACTAATTCACACGTCAGTCACATTTGTGTTGAAGAAAAACTTAGTTTCACTGATTGCGAAACCCAAGTCTGAAGGAAAAAACAGAATGGCTTTCACTATTTCACATGTGGTTCCACACTTAGTCCAGCGGAATTTCATGCTGGTCTCAGTAAATTGATGCAACAAGAAAGGTTATAAGAAATCTTTTCGGTTGTGATGAGAACATCTAACAAACAAATTTTGCACTCATGTTTTGTAGGATGTTTGGAACCATGAAATTATGGCTGTTGTTGTCCAGCCTCTGTTTTGTGAACCAATTTTTAATATGAAAGTAACTCAACTTCCTCAGGACTTAAAAGCACTTACTGGACACCATATTAAAAATTAGCAGATAACTTTTTTGGGACACTACATTTATACACGTTAGGCGTTCTCTGGAGTTAATTCTCGTGACAACTTTGAAATCCAACACAAGCTAGCAGACATTTAATGGGAAAACCATTCCGACCAAAGATTCAATTGTTATAGGTGTGTAGCGTAGCCCAGCATATTTGGTCTTAATTACCTGGTTCCCTTCATGAGAGAGAACTAGCAGTATTCTGTTGATCCTTCAGAGTCACTAACGTTGCCACTACCGATTATTCATATATATGGCTAAAACTCATATTGCTCCTGTCAAGCATTTTATGAAGTTAATACGTATCTCTTTATTTCTTTTTTAGCTGGTAGCAATCTGAAGAAAATCTTCCTCAATCATTTTCTTCTTAACTGATAAAATAATGTATGGCCAAGGAATGACTAATGCCTCAGTCATGTCTAGTGCACTGATCCCCATCATGGTTCATTTGACAACTTAAAGTGAGGGAGCTGATTGAATGAGAGGTCAGACTCCGCCTGTGTTGGGGCGATGACATGGCTATTAATACTGTCTACATAATTGAATAAATTATGGAAAATATTGACTTTCTTATACCAGTGATTCGGTACTGCTTTTATTGCTTTTGTCTGAGAGAAGTAGGTTATCATATCATGAAAATTTGCAATACAGTTAGTACTTGGGTTGTCAAGAACGGGGTAGCGTGGCATGGGCCCTGAATACGAAGTCGATCATGGCAGCTTCCAAATTGTTCAAGACATTTTGAAGTTGCTTTTTTCAGCTACATGCCAAGTTAAGTGCTCTGATTCGGATCACAGGTTACTGCCACCTGCTTCGCTGATTACACTTCCAGTACCCATGTCAGCGTGTCCAATTTGTACGGCGCTGCCAGGCACATTGCTTGCATGATATCAAGGACTACAAAAAAGAATGCCATTACGTCTCATATATTCTAATATCATTTCTCCAGCGATAGGTAAGCCGTTTGTGACATGCCCTGCTACAGCTCCTGTAGCTCCGTCCCACTTGGTCATCATTTGCACCCCTGTATTTAGGAAGGAGAAATTTACCTATTTTGTACCAGTTTGCAAATTTGATTTATTATGAACGTATAAATACATTTTCATACAATTACATGTTTGCTACTTGAAAAGCATTTTTTTTTTGTGGCACCAAAATGATAAAGCTATCCATATATTTGCAGGAATGAATCATAGTTTTTAACCTTGTAAGTTGGTACAATTTGGGGAACTGTTCGCTTAAATTGATCTTCCGGTATTCATAATCGGACCCTTAGATGATGAGTTCCATGAACTTTTTAAGCGGTTCTACAGTATACTTAATTATTTGTTTTCATCACACTGTCCACATAAATATCTCATCAGTACCTTCTTAACACCATGTTGTTTAGAATTCACCCATGACGTGTTATATGTCTTCAGTGCTTTCCTCTTTACACAAATTACAGAACCATGTATTTTGATATTCAATTGGCGTTCCCTTCACTCCTTTTTACATTTCTGAAAGCAGACATTTGGTTAAAAAAAACCCACATATTTTAGTTTTTTGTTTGCTCTGATGAGGTTATATTTGTATGGGATGGCTGTTAATTCAGAAGCAGCTCCCGCTCTTCATCTCTTCAGTATCCTAGGTTAGACAGATGCGTCAGGAAATATTTCTCCCAGTGTAACTTTCAAAACCACTCTCCTTTCTTTTGTCTTCTTGTTTATGTAGAGTGAAATTGCATCTGTTACAGAAGTAATAACTTATGTAGGCGAATCAGTTACTTAATCATTATCTACTGCATTGTTTTGATTTAAAATATCAGAAGTAAAAAAAATGGTCAGTGGGAACTGAACTTATGATTTCTTAAAAGCTTCAGCGTCTGTTGAAATGACAGCAGCTCGTTCATATACTTCTCCCAACAGCCTGGAAACTGAAATAATGTTGACAGTAAGCCCAGTATGTTTACTGAATCTCGTCTGCACAGCAGAAGGTTTGAAAATAGTTGAAGAATGCTACATAAAGTTGGTAAATTCGATAAGTAGATAAGATAATAAGGAAGATTCAAAAGAATAACACAATTTCCTCGCGTGAGAGGTAAGTCTTCGAAGTTTTTACTATGGTTGCTAAGATCATTCAGCAGTAGTAACACTTTGTTGTATCTGGATGGATGGGCAGTCTTGATGAAGTGCCTTAACGACTTACAAAAGTTAAAAGTTAATGTACCCTGAATAAGAAATTTAGATAAATCTTCCCGGTGGTGCCCCATGATCTATTTGGTTTGTGATTCTCACTCTTTAGAAAATTAACAGCCGTGGGACGTGGTTTCCAGAAGTGCTAACATAAGAAGACATTGTAGTGTTGACTCCACACTCTCCTTTTTAACGCGCTCTTTTTTCTTTATGTTCTAAATTTATTGCGTCTTTTTCTGTACTCTAGAGAATCCACTCTCATCTACGATACAAATTTTTGTAGCGTGATCACAAATTCGTAAAAAAGTAAAAAAAAATATGTTTACCCTCTTTATTTAAGACACTCGCTCGTATTATCGTTGTATATCCTAGCTGCCGTAACATCACTTCCGGATGCCTTTATATGAGTGCATAGAACTGCTTCTTACCTGCCATATTAGTCGTATTTTTTAAGTTGTGTTAGTGATTTTTTATGTTTCTACAAGTTCGTAACGAATTTATTTTAATACCCGTGATAGTTAATACCAACGTCATCTCTTCAAATCGCAAAATATGTTGTGAAAGTTGATTCTCTAATTATTTTGAGGAAACTGCCGTCCAAGCTGCTTAATTTATCCATTTGTAGATATACATTTTTGCACGTTATTTTAATTTGCCGTAGGTACATTGTGCGTCCGAGCACATTCATGCAAACAATGATCGCCGTTTTTATATGCAGAAACTGCTATTCTCAGCTCATCAGTAATAGTTTACGTATATTTCACGTGAAATTATCCTGAGGAAAAGACACATCCCCGAGTAATAAATAATACAACTATTGACATATAATTCCTACGGAAAAATATTAACACTTACTGAAGAATAAATCAATTGTTAACATATCAAGCCATGCTTATTATTATTATACTGCCCAAAACTCATCTTGACGCCCTTTATTATTTTAATTAAGAACTACATTGGTGAAAAAGCAAAACGTGCGAAATATAACATATGGTATGCTATTAATTGTACCAGTCTATTTTAGAGAAGCAGAAGTGGTTGAAATTAGAAAACCCAGCCATGTTTACAATATGGTTCGCTGAATACAAACCGTGAGAAGTATTTTCATATACTATATATTTAAGAAGCGGTACTCCTACACCTTGACAACCATTTGTCTCGCATCAGATGCCCTGTTTTGAACCTGTGCAAATCAGGTAGCGTAATTTTCTTATCATTCCCACATAATTGTTCACATCGCCTTCAACCCTTGGATGTGTCAGTCTATGACCAATTTAAGAAATGATGTGGAACAGGCATTAACGCTTGGTTGAAAACTAACCCAGGATGAACAATCACAGTATTTCACCTGTCAGCAAGACAGCATTTAATGACGCCATCTAATATCACTGCTAGATTTCAGAAAATACGCATTTCACCACTTAACGTCCACTCAATTTCATATTATGACTTTGCTTCAGCATTCGTAACAGGTAGACCGCTACCATGTGGTTATCCTAAAATATTACAAAATGATGAAGTTTCTGTCTGTGACGTAACTGTTGAAAATAATGTTGATGCAATTGATGAATATGTTCTGAATGTTCAAGTCTGAAATGGGCAAGAAATAAATGAGATTGCACATCAGCAGAGTGCAGAAAATAGAAGACCTCTGAACATAAACAATATATCAGCTCCCAGTACAAGTGGATTTAGTCCAGAGATTGTACATCAATTTCCAAAAGCACGTAAGAGAAATGAAAACCCTCGCAGACGACTGAAGAGAAAAAAAAACTGCTATCCTCACCAACACTCCGGAAAAGAAGACTATTGAAGAAGAAAAGCGTTCCACGGATGAGAACAAGCGAAAAAAATGTAAAGCACAAGGAAAAAGAGATGTAAAGAAAACATGAAAGAGAAATGTGTCCAAGAAAAACGTATAATCCAAAGGACAAGTCATCAAAAAGAAAAATGTGCATAGGAAGATAGAATTCCCCGAAAACAGCTCTGGCGAGGAAGAAGATACTATTTGTTTAGTGTGTTTGTTCAAATACAAAATTGGTGAAGAATGGTTGCAATGCACTGTGTGCAAACATTGGGCTCACTGGTTGTGTGCTGGCAAAAATCCCTCTATGTGTGTTTAAATTGTGTAACAGATGAGTCCAATTCTTGGGAGTAAGTGTTGCAACAAGTCTCACGTTGTGTTGCAACTTATCCCAGCCATGAGGCAAATTGCAACATTTGCAATGATCTATGTAAACCAATATTCTTAAGTTCTTTCATTTCTTTCATGTACTATATTTGTATGTATTGTAGCCCAATGATGTGAGAGAATAACCATGTATACTTCGTTGCCTGAAAATGAAATACAAATATTCTGTATCTTATAAGATCAACACTGTGGCAACTAGCCCTGATCTCACCCTACGTAAACGTGGTCTCATATGTATACGAGTCAAATGTAAACTTTACCTGAGATAATATTTTTCGCTTAGTCACTCGCAAGGTAAAATATTTATTGTACAGAAAACCCTTTCCTGGCGACACGCCACAAATCACGTCCATTTCAATACTCACGGTGGGACAAAGACGTTGTTTCCGCTAGTAGTCAATGCGTCTGCCGGCAGAAACAACCTAATTACACAAACTCGCTAGATAAAGTTGTGATTTAATTTAGGCTCAGGTCCAATGTAGACAACTTTCCCTAATCGAGTACGTGTGCCATATCGGTGGCTGAAGGACAGCTCCGGGAATAAAATCAAGGTGGGATATTCCAGAATTTGACATTCGTGTCGAGATAGGCTTATGATAAGTGTTGGACCATTTAAATAGTTGCAAGTTAATGCACACATGCTTTTCATTCGATCAGGTGTTCAACGATCTAACCGATGCTGTACCATTTAAATAGTTGCAAGTTAATGCACACATGCTTTTCATTCGATCAGGTGTTCAACGATCTAACCGATGCTGAAACTCCCGTCAAGGTGACTGAAATACATTGGGAACGAGTTTAGTTGCCGCGTATTTTTCTACGTCCAGCGCCATGGTATCAAATACTCAGATTTACAGTGCTCCTATAGTCTTCGTCTGAATGTAATGGTATCCTGCGATCTTATGTGATCTATTGTCGGCCCAACGCTGGTCGCACTTCTACCTTCTCTTACAGAGGCCGCTAGAGTAATTATTCATATTTCGAGCTCAGTAAGTTTATTTCCTGTTCCATTCTGCTTTCTACGCTGCCATTATTTTGACTAAAATTTCAATAACACGTAAATCAATGATTGAATGTCCATGTATATTTTATTAATGTACTGTGTGCAGCGAGTGGCCGTATTAATATTGGAACTAAAGTAATAATTTCACGCAGGCTCATAGTTCTAAGAGGATTATGAATTATTTCAAATATTAACTATACACATCTCAAANAGTAATAATTTCACGCAGGCTCATAGTTCTAAGAGGATTATGAATTATTTCAAATATTAACTATACACATCTCAAATAATTTGGCGCAACTAAACTTTCATAGTTATTCTGTTGCTCACGGCTGAACAGACAGCATGGAATTAAAATACACATAATTTGGCGCAACTAAACTTTCATAGTTATTCTGTTGCTCACGGCTGAACAGACAGCATGGAATTAAAATACACATTGTCTNAATATTAACTATACACATCTCAAAAAATTTGGCGCAACTAAACTTTCATAGTTATTCTGTTGCTCACGGCTGAACAGACAGCATGGAATTAAAATACACATTGTCTGCACAGAGTATCATGCCTGACATGATCAAACAAACCAACGAAAACCAAAAAATTCAGAAGTTAAGGCAGGTGCAAACGAATCACAGGTGCAACCAAATCACAGGTGGAACAAAATTTTTTTGAGTAAAGTATTTAAGAAAATTTACGATATTAAAATAACCTAATATCAGCCAATACATTTTACGAATACCTTAAAGAAGATCAGTTTCTGCCATCTCGGATCTATCAATTTTCTTGCAACTATTTATATTTCAAAATGTTTAATAAAAGGTTTGCACGCCATAGCTTAAATAATAGCATCTGAACCTTTATTAAAATGATACAGCTTCATTGACTTTATTAGTTTTTAACTAGGAAATGCCGGGAAGAAAAAACACGATTTATTGCAGGCGTTTTCAGCAATTATACCTATATACAATAAATAGAGACTATGTTATAAAATGTACAAACGAATTTCCTTTGCCTTGTCGATCAGTAAAACATAATTCAAAATCTGAAATGCGCGCTGTGGCGAAATTACAAGGTGGCGGTTANCGCCATAGCTTAAATAATAGCATCTGAACCTTTATTAAAATGATACAGCTTCATTGACTTTATTAGTTTTTAACTAAGAAATGCTGGGAAGAAAAAACACGATTTCTTGCAGGCGTTTTCAGTAATTATACCTATATACAATAAATAGAGACTATGTTATAAAATGTACAAACGAATTTCCTTTGCCTTGTCGATCAGTAAAACTTAATTAAAAATCTGAAATGCGCGCTGTGGCGAAATTACAAGGTGGCGGTTATTGATACTTTTAAGATATTCACTTCTTGTTAACGGTGACCTCTTATTTTCGGAGTAATACACTTCATATTGCAATGGAATGTGGCCTGGGGGGCGGGTTGTAGCTGGGATATGGTCGAGCAACCAGTCTGTAATGAGTGAAAGACGACGGTGGTTTGTGCTGAAAATGCCTTTGCTGGAAGCGGAGTTTCCGCGCGGTCGTGATTAGGAAATGTACAGAATAGGCACTCCCAACCAATGTCTGATTGGGTAGTCATGACTACAGGAAAGACTGTCCACGTTCTGCCATCCCCTGTCGGCGATCCGTGTGGGCGATATGACCTGCCTGTAATGGGCGTAAGGGTAGATCGGTGTGAAATAAGGCTCCTTCCCACCAGACGACCTCGACAAACAGTGCTTGGTCTGATGATGGGCTAGGCGCCCCGGCTGACCAGCCCCGGTGGAGCCTTCTCGACTCCTAGCCAGGGAAGCGATTGCTCCTGTATAACACACACGGCCAAGACACGGTCTCTGAAATGGAGCAGCGATGCTAATATATAGCCTAGAGCTGCTCAAATCCATCTCCGCATCCTCGAAAGGTGGCTGAAAACACGGTACTTGCACCGTGGCTGACGGAGTAAGGATGACTACGGGCTAGTGGTGGCCCCGCTAGTGCTCCGGCGATCAGCCACGGCGAGGTCATGTGTAGTTGCCAGTGGCTGCATGTGTCCCTCACCTGCGGGCATGACCCACGAGCCGAATACACTGACCCAAACCACGGCCTGCAGTGGTGGGTAGATCTCGGGGTAGCGGAACTCCAGTGTAGGGACTGTCCGGTGTCCTGGAGGAGTCGGCGCACTCTAGTTGAAATCTTGAAGTGCATGGTATAATCGTGTAAACCCAGGGGTTCAGCGAAGAAGACCGGGTATATGGCCGAGCCGATCGCAGGTCGGACTCTAGATGATATTAGATGAAACTACTGCTTAGGAAGAGGCCTGTAGGTGGGTATTTGCTTGGAGAGCTGTCACTACTGGTTAGTACCCTGGCCGGAGATATCGGTGGTGTCGCGTGTGGCCTCATTACTCTGGGAGAAAGTGATTGGTACCTATAATTATCTCCCGGAGGAATAAAAGTGGCGTGCCATCCGTGCTGGTGGTGATTTCTACGGGCTGATGCTCGATAATTAAGGGACGTAGTTCTGGTCCGCCTAGTATGATGACCCGTTCACGAAGCGCGTTAGTAGATATTGGATAGGCCTTGGCCCATCAAGGTGGCGCATACAGGTTCAACCCTGTGCGTTTCTGTTGACAGGTGAGGTGGCATCCACTCCAATTCACCGCGATGGGAATGAGCGTAATATTTTTCTGTCGGTTTGCGTTCAACTGCAGCCGATTATAGTAATTGTAGTGCCTGATAAGCCTGGTGACGGACAAAGATTGGGATGCCTGGCCTGTCCGACACAGTAGAATGCTCTGGAGCTAATGGAAAGTTGACAAGATGTTACGTTTGGAATGTCTTTGTAATGACTTGTGCTGGACTGCTTTGCAAACTGTCGTGTTTTATGCTTTGCAAATTGTCTCCTGTAATAGGTAATAGCCTCCGGGAAAAGGGACAGGTAGAAGATAACTGACCAGCACTCTGAACTGAGTTCAGAAAACCTTCAATGGAATGTCATAGGAAATATATGTATGTGCTGGTTTGCTGTGCGTACTGTTGTGTTACAGGCCTAGGAGTTAATATTCCGGTTAAACCCCTAAGGGATCAGGCAAAGGAGAAGAAAATACCAGCAGGGTCAACAAAGTTCAGATTACGTGCAAAATTTATACCACTAAATGGTTAACTACAGTTGAGTAAACAAGGAAAACACTAATGCGATCAGAACGGTGTCTGGCTTCAGTAATGATGACCACAGGGATTACCAATTAAAGCATTTAATATTTGATTTTTAAAATGTTTTACAAATTTCTTAGTCAATAAGGTTTACAATAAAATTTTGTTTTAGAAATTTTACTACCTTATTCCTTACACTTCACGTTATGCCTTGAATTTGAAATACGTATAAAAATATATATGCAATAAAACAGATAGATATATTTATATTTTCGTTGAAAGAGTTTTTTGAAAATAAAGCCTACAGCTCAAATTCAGCATAGGCCTATGGAAGTATAAAATAAAAATTGTTATGTTTTTTATAAATACATGTGATTTACGCCATTTCATGTCATTTCCGAAATTTTGTGGAACAAGTAGATAATTATATATTTTATTGTGGAGTTCTCGGAAAATTTGGTTTGTACGTGTACATAAAATATACTTATGATAGATGATCTAGTTTTTTTATTTCAGTGCATTTTTCATATTCAGACGTAGTTTAGCAAAGATTTGTCACCTTAAAATCTCTCACATAATAAATGCATTAGTATATTCTTCACCCATAGTACGGACTTTTAGGAAATATTGGTCTATTTGATTAATTAAAATATATTTTACAGAATTCACTGCCTAAAACCAAAATTACATAGTTTTCATATGGTTTCAATATGCACACCTATATTAAGGTATTTAATTTACTCAAAATGACAGCCATAGAAATAGTTCGTTTACATTTACCATAAATATTACTGAAGAATTATGTCAGAACCATAAAGTAATAGGCCAAATTACATTTAAAACTCTTTACGGTTTGTTATCAACATTGTTGCTTGAATTTTTGTTATTTATTATTATCTTTTCTTAGCAAACTTAGGTATTTCTTCGATGTACTTTTTTTTTTGTGAGGTATGATTATTGCTTTAGTGTTTAAGTTGGGAAAGTTACACACCTTAAAAAGTAGATGCAAAATTTTGAATATTTTCTAAGATAAATATTAAAATTCGTTGACAATACACACTACGTACGATATTTATTTCCTTTGTCAATACGTGCATCCATAGTTATTAAGCATGCAGATGAATATTTTTTAATACATTCACGCGACAAAACAGTAAGGAGTTTCAGAAATTTGACATAAAGTTATTGAATTCAGTAATAAATTTCTAATCAGTTCAATAAAATTTAATACATACAATTTGTAAAAAAAATATTTACACAAATAAAGAACATTCATTTACAACCCGAATACTATGTACACGAAAATATCTGTTAAATCAAAAGTATAATTTGTGTAAACAGTGTAGAACTAGTATTCACAAAGTCATTACATGTATTTTTCACCCATTAAATACATTGTTTCATGCTCATATTTTATTACATTACATTTTCTGATAATAGTACTACAATAATTTAGATTGGTGGTTGAAAAACTGAAATAAATAAATAATTTAACTTGCGATAAAATCGGATATTAAAAAGGAATATGCAATATGCAAATTTGATAAATGTTAAACAAAGTCAAAATATAAAGAAATGCCTTTTGATGAAGATATGAAAATTCACAAACATATATAAATTTTTTTCTGTTAAAAATTGAATTTTATACGTCGTTTCGCACGTGAGCACAAAACGCTTATCCGTTGTGTGACATCATAAAACACAACCATTTTCAGAATGGGATTATAAAAATGTTTCTGAAAATTCAATACGATAACCTGTCACAGATTGATACAGATGCTTTGTTATGATTCCATTTTTTTTTTGTTTGAACTGAAATGAAAAGACGATCAATTCCGAAGGAGCTCGTGTCTTCTATCATGAATTTCATAGGGCGTTATACTCTGATCTTCAAAATATAATCACTTATAAGAAACAAGGAATCCAAGACTATACTATGTGTAACTACTTAAAGCACACTTTAAAATGCTAAATGAAAGAAATATAGTTTCACGTTGATAATAATATTTCAGAGTGTAACAATGGGTGGCATACTTTACCATAATCCAGTTGTTTAAAATATTTGAAGGTTTTGTTTAGTTCCATATCACGTACTGTTGAATGATATTCGAAAACATTATATTCATTATAAGTTATTACTTAATTGTAGAAACCTTTATAGCTTTCTAAGTGAATGTAACCTGCTCCAGGTGTCTGAATTTCCATGAACTCCGAATAGACGTACCTATAGGAAACACGTTAAATTCATTATTTTCATGTAGGTATTTCCTTTACCAACTAACATATCTTCCTCAAATGACACGAAGAAAAATTAACCGTAAAACAAACGTTGGAAAATTTAAATATTTTTTGTTTGTGAACTATGTAATTTCAGTTATAGGTGAAACACGATAAAGTGAGCACTCTTAAAATCAACCTATGAAAAAGAAAATCACTGCCCGTAACTGCACATATTTTAACGTAAGTAATGACAGGATTATTGACAGTTAAGTTGGCAGCGTACTACAAGATATAGTTCCATGTTTTAACGTCTTACTAATAATTAAGTTAAAAATGTTTTCACCTGCAATTCAGTTTCTTTTGTTATATGCAAATAAGAATAAAATTAGGCATTATAAATTTATATTTCTAACTATTTCACATCATCACCTGGCTGGTTCATTGTTTTTTTTTTTTCGGTCCGTGCTTGTGCGTCAACAAAATAGCAGTTGACCTCCTTACTGTGTGCATTTCACCACCATCGTGATTTTAAGTGTCAGTTTGCAACTCCTGAAATAAATTATTCGGTAAAGTAGTTAATAAAACATTTTCATTCATGTTATAAGCGAAGTGACCTTGTTTATTATTGCTTTCTACTGTATCTCCACGTAGTTTCTTGTCCCAGAAATTCTTGAAATTTCGCGACATATGCCGACATGGGAAATGTGCTATTTAATGAAATTTGACTCGGTTTAGACTTTGAACATCGAATAAACTTAAAGAAACTTTGGAAATGCGTTTTGTTATATCTGCGATATTTGTTCCAACTCGGAAACCTAAAATCAATTTTGGTGTGTGTGTGTATGAGTGAATACCTCGGCAGGTATGTCACTCGTTTTAAAACAATAAAGCCATGAAAATATTTTATACCTCACGAGAAACATTCCTTGAGTGATAGGAATACGTTAAAACAGTACTATAACGTCTGTCCGAACGGTTTAACTTGTAAGAACCGATATATCATAGAGTCGTAGACGACTAATCTTAAAGGTAAGTAATTTGGGCCAAAATATATTCTGCATTTAATGTGTGGATGCAGTTTTAAGAAATAAATTGTCATCAGCCATGATGATCTGCATTGCTTCCCTAGCCCGTCCCTCTCGAACGAGCGAAACAGTGTGTCAAGGACAGTCATAACCCATGAACTGCGCAAAGATTTACAAAGGAGTGCCGCTGCTGCGATAAGTATATCGGGATTCGTGCTGCCTTCTTTTATTGAAGGGATTTAATGTGTGGGGTCATCGTTGCAAGAATGTTCTTGTTATTGCCCCCGCCTCTCTCAACATGGCTCGGGGTTCGGGGAACCATATGGATCTTGCCAGCGACATTATTTAAGCCACAACGGGCTTTAGAGAGTATAGAGTTTGGACGATTGCACGACCTTAAGAGCCAAGAACACGAAGACAGCAAAGCTATAAGCCAGAGAATCGATGGAGAGTAACCAACGGGACTGAAGTCTGCGGTTGGTACTGGTGGGACTTTTAAACAAGATGCGTGAGTGACAGAAGTTTAGAATGACGGTAATAGACAAATTGGATAAGTGTAAATAATTAGTGTGATTAAGTGACTGTATTCAATATAGTTACACTGATAATAACTATAATTACAATTAAGACATGCAATCAAATATTGCGTTCACTGAGGAAGTGCAATAGTGCAGACTAGTAGTTTAACATTGTTAATATAATTTTTGTGATAATTTATAGAATTATAAATATATTTAATGCCACATTTAGTTCTTATATTTTTCCTGAGGACTCCAACCTTCACAAACTCGGGTACGCCCCGGGCGTCTTGTCACTGTATTCTGTTTCTCGTATTCTCGTGAATTTACGTTCATATCATTGAATGTAATGACATTTTATAAGCGAATAGCGATTTTTTTACAAGCAAATCAATAGGCCTTTGCAAACGTTAGTGTTATGTGCATTAAAAACTGTGTGACTTGACGAATTTCCAAGAAATTTTCATCAAGTGACAAATATAACTGTGGAAGTATGATGTAAAAATTTAGGTCAATCCTGTTTAGTCATTTAGTTTCATAGCCCCATCACCATTGTTTTAGTTACTCGTAATGTAATAACCAAGCTCGCTATTTGCTTTTGAGTTGTTTTGTATTTAACTATTGATTCGTGAGGTATTCATGCATTGTAACTCTGCTCTTAAATAATGTTAAACCTAAGTAATACGTAATTAAACGACTATTTAAGGCATTTTGTCATCTGTACGAAGAAGTAAATACATCTTGTTATCTAAAATTGTGCTTTTATTACGAGTGTGATACGTACGTATAACAGGCGATTGTTTCAACTTTTTACATTTTCTAAAGGCGAATGTTCGAAACGTCTTTGCGTTGTTTTTACAACTGAGAAAAACTATTTTTAACTCTTTTTATACTCTGTTGACAACCTAAACCAAACATATCTTCTTATGACCTCGGAAGTGTTGACAGTTAAAGGGCAATAATTTATATCTAAAACAAAAAAAAGAAACGTCACGGTAATTTGATTTCCCCAGGTGAATATTATTTAGTGAAATTAACGTGTACGGTTTTATAGAGATGATTAAAAAATAGATTTATTATGTACTATTCGTAGTTTCTTTACTGAGTGTGCAGTGTATATAAGAGCCAGATTATGTAAAAACTGGCTGAAAGTCACATGACAGTGTTTATTTTGATAGGTACGTGAAATGATACGCAACCAACGGGCTGAAAGTATAAACTTAGCGCAGGGCCTTTAAAAGAGCTCACTTTATCGTGAAAGCATTCATATTCACAACTTTTAATGTTAACTAATATAACAATTAGGTTTTAAATTTTTTTTAGTGTTTTCTAGTATGTTCTTTGCATTGCGTTAAAATACAACATTGGTGATTACTCGGTGATATTACTTGTTCCTTCCTTCTCAGATCACAGTGACGCAACTAGTAAACACGCTCAAACACGCTCCACGGCCAGCGCAAGGAGAGGGACGAGTGAGTTGGCATATGAGCCGTGGCACCACTACGAGATCAGCCGTTCAAACCGCGATACTTTCATTTGACAAACGTTTTAAAAATGTTTTTTTAACGTACCAATTTGTATGTGCCGTATTAGCACAACACGTCCAATATTCCAGGAAAACGTGGCATGTTGCTTATTACAGACAGTGGAGGACTTCAAAGGCCGAAAATCTCCGGTCATAAAGTCAGTGTGATTTATTTGAAACTAAATACATTTAAATTGTAAACATTTGATTTCATTGGGATCTTAAGCTCAAAGTAAGTGAACTGGCCTCAGGTTTCGTAACCAATTACATGAAGATAATACTTGATAGATGTCCATACAATCAAACGAATTTTGGAAACGACACAGTAATAAACCTTATGTTTATTTTCGGTGCAAAGAATATTGGACATTGTGACGAGAAAAGCATTCAGTTTTTAAATAATAAAGCACTCTCAATATATATTGTTATATTGTAAGAATCTCCCTATATATATACATTTTTAAATATGATTACAGTTGTAGTCTACTGCTCATTCTTCTTTTCTTGATACGAATGCTAATATTGACATTACTGATTAATTGAAATAAGTGCTCTATATGTTGCAAGTCGTATTAGAATAAACCCGGTCGGGCTGCCCGGGGTCTATTAAAAAATAACATGAGTGGAGAATGAAAATAATTTTCAACCTCCGATATTCTTTGCTTCTTGATTAAATGTATTTAATAAGCTGTAGTGTTGAAGCGAACTGGAGCGATTTACAAATGCAGTATCATTTTAAGTTAATGGAAATTGCTAAATAATCAATAATTTAATATAATCACACCTACAGTTAATTTTTATATGTTTACATGTTTTCTATTCCACAGGCAACCAACATAGAACAGTAAAGTACACTACGGAAATGTAGAGACGCTCATTACACTTTATATGCATGGTGGGTCATACTCTTTGAACAATGCCTCCAAATCTGCCATAAAAGGCTTACAAAAAACACTATTTAAAACACAAAGTATTTTCAGTACGCTAAGGATTCGGATCTTTGTCAATGATAAGATGGACTTAAGTGTGGTGATATTATTTGAAATTCTTCGTACGTCCTCACATGCCTTCTATGGCATGTGTGAGAATTCACACTAATCTTTGACATACAAAAAAAATACCTGAAATACTTATAATCAAATACATTTTATGTTGAGACGTTACAGTGTAATGTTACATATGCCGATTGATGTGCCGTATTGTCGTGCATAAGATGTTCGATTCAGTAGCGGGTGAGTTAAGGACCTTACGACAGTGATATTGAAAACTTGAAAATTAACTTTTAGGACGGGCTGCACATAAACTTCAGTAGCAACACACTAAAAAATATACATAATTGGCAACAGTGAACTACGCATAAGAATTTAACGTTCACTATATTTCATTCCTACAAATACACAGGATTATTTATCTATGTAGCAAATGTAAACTTTTTTAAATTTTCAAATTTTCTGTGCTTTAGTTTTTTACTTTATATCCACTTCCATACACCCAAAATTCTTGACTTGGTAAGAAAAGAAACCTGTCATCATGTGGGCAGGAAGAACTGCATTCTCTCCTAGTTGACAGTTAGGTAAGATCGCGAGCGAGCGAGCGAGCGAGCGAGAGAGAGAGTGAGAGCGAGAGAGAGAGAGAAAGAAAACGAGCAGGGTGACCTGTGCTAAAAAAGTAAAGGGAACTAGCAGTGTGACGTTTGCTAAAGATATTTATACATATTTGTGTGTGTGTGTGTGTGTGTATATATATATATATATATCAAAGTTACGTGGGCTAAAAAAGGGAAGAACTGATAAAGGGACATTGGTTAAAGAGAAAAGGGAATTTGCAAAGTGGCGTGTACTAATGAGAGAGAGAGAGAGAGAACTAGCAGAGGTATTTGAGCTAAAGAGAGAGAGAACCAGCCGCAACGTGTGTTAAAGAGAGCGGAGGAACTAGTAGAATGACGTGGGTTAAAGAGAGCGGAGGAACTAGTAGAATGACGTGGGTTAAAGAGAGCGGAGGAACTAGTAGAATGACGTGGGTCAAAGAGAGCGGAGGAACTAGTAGAATGACGTGGGTCAAAGAGAGCGGAGGAACTAGTAGAATGACGTGGGTTAAAGAGAGCGGAGGAACTAGTAGAATGGCGTGGGTTAAAGAGAGCGGAGGAACTAGTAGAATGGCGTGGGTTAAATAGAGCGGAGGAAGTAGTAGAATGACGTGGGTCAAAGAGAGCGGAGGAACTAGTAGAATGACGTGGGTTAAAGAGAGCGGAGGAACTAGTAGAATGGCGTGGGTTAAAGAGAGAAAAGGAACCAGCAGAGTAAGGTGAGCCAAAGAGGCATAGAGCGTATGACTTAGCGGAGTATCATGCGCTAAACTGTGGCAAAGTTCCATACCGGACCAGGACCGGTGGTTAGCCTTTTGTAAGTCGCTAGCCTCCCAAGTTCTCTGTCAGGCATCGGCGGGCGGGAATTTTCCGGACTGCGTTTCTCATGTCAGGATTGCGGGAGTTTTCTCTAAATACTCCCGTTTTCTTCCCCTTCTTCATTCCGCTGTTGCTCCACCTTCGTTCTTCGGGCTGGTCGGCCTGAGAAATCGGCACCAGCTATTCCGGCCATCTATAATTCATGTTGTTGGCTCTGGTTAAAAACTGGAACAACGTGCAGTTTTATACTCCCATAGCTGGCTAGATGACAGACAGTTCGCCCGGAATATACCAGCGCTATTGCTCGACGAATTATTTTGCTACGGAGTCCCGCCGGGAAAGAAGGTCTGTAAATTTAACCCCGGGATATATTAGTGCGTGCGCTCTCTTAATAAACGTTCTTGTAATTTGAGCGGCAGTGGCGTAAAGAAGCAGAGCACTAAGGGCTTCGTTATTATTTTCTAGCTGTGTGCGTTGTTGGTGGATACACGGCTGGACTATTGGAAACTCCAGACACCCTCAAAGCACCCGCAAGCAGTCCCGTCTTCCTGTTCCGATACAAAGTCCCGTCAGGGGAAATAAAACTGGAACTTTGTGCTCCCTGTGGGATAGTATGGGGGAGGGGGTAGGGTCGCGAAATGAGGTTGCCGGTATCCGAGTGTTAGAAGGGGGTGTAGAAACGGGCGTCGGAACAAGGAAACCAGAGAAACAGTCAAAGAGAGAGAGAGAGATTCGAGAGGGGTGGTGAGGATGGTGAAGACGAAAGGGTTGTGAAAAGGATTGGGTGCAGAGGGGCGGTGATAATGCGGGTGTACTGGTGCCTCTGGCTTCTTTGAGACATTTAATAGCGCGCCGGGATCCTTTATGTGACCCGCAGGACAAAGCGCATTCTCTCGCCGGCCTCATTTCGCGCGACTATTTCCTGTTACTTCGTTAAGGTGGCCGGCGACTCTGCGAGACAGGGCGAACTGCCGGCGACATTATTACGAAATACGGACCGCTGATGTGAAAACGGGAATAAATTCTTTCCTCCATAGGTTTCCCGCTTGTTAGATGTCGCTGTAGTCGCAACTGTACACGGTATTGTTCTCATCTGGCGTATAACTTTGGAGTGCTTCGATAACAGAATATCTGTAACCACACTTTGAAATTCGTATAACATCACTAAGCGCATTAGATTTTAATTTGATATCTTTTGCATGAAAAATCGTTATCAGCTGCTCTCAAGTGCGTTCAAATCAACATCGACCTCGATACGTCTACATTCCCCACTATGGCGTTGCTGCAAATACATAGGAAGTGAACATGAATTATCAACTTTGCTTGTTAGCCTTAGTTAGCCTTAAATACCAAGCATTACTTAAATATAAAATATCAATGTTTACTTTTCAATATTACTTGTTAAATTTATGAAAATGTTTGTGTAATCATGTTAAATAGATATATTACAAGAGCCATTCTTCTGATTTTGACATGTTGGTTTGAACCTCGAATTCTGATGTTGACTTTAATCCTATTAACCTAAACATGTCGCCCTCGAAAAGTTTACCTCAAAATGTTGAAGATGAAAGTCTTACAGGAAGACTGGTGTAGGATGTTCACGGTAAACTGAGAAATTTTCAAATCCCTGCTTAAGATATTCTTGTATTAACGATATGCATTCTTCCGCTATATGCAATATTAACACTGCCATGGGCCTGGTCACTTTGTTCTTGCGTCGGTCAAGTGAAACTGTGAAATTTTTAGAAAAGTAAATTCCTTTGAAATATGCTAATTCTTACATTTATAATTTATATGTATCGATGATACAAAAAGCAAGATAACTCATTTTAGTTTTCACAACTGTTTTATATAATACTTTTATTTTGACGTTAAGAAATACAAATACCCCCCCCC